>JAJMKT010000227.1:0-34711 GCA_030563985.1 Geotrichum restrictum
AAAAAAAAAAAAAAAAAAAAAAAAAGCAAAATCACAAAAACTTGAGCTTGTTTATTTATTTTATAATTGATCCTATGATACCCCCACACACATTGCAAACAAACGACGACTTGTATACAATTGTTAATAAAGATCCTATAGTCTATAGATTCTATAATATACTGTATGTAGTTCAAAACTTCAGGTAGCTAGAGATCTGGTGAGAATTCTAGAGCTGTGTTTGTTTGCAGTGTGTGAGATGGAATGCAATTGTCGGTAACGTTCAAACTAACTCTTGTCAAAATGGTCAAGTCAAAAGTTAGACTACGTAGAAGCAGATATCAATGGTTTAGAACCGACCGTCAAAGTCTTTAACGTGAGACATTCTAACGTCTTTGAATAACGTCTTTGAATAACGTCTTTGAATAACGTCTCGAAGTTATGAGACACGTCGTCCAGTCTTTTTTTTTTTTTTTTTTTTTCTCATCAAATCCAGTCAAGCTTCCAGCCCGAACTGTTGAAGATACTATAAAAGAAACGTGGTACAGTTACAGATCTCGAACATTACTTACCTTCTCAGAAGTTCTAACCAGACTCCAGAGTGCCTTAACACAATATTTGGAATGTTACATTAACGTGCACATGGCCAGTAAGTTGTTACAATATATACGTATAGCCCGGTGCACTCATGACATGTATATCCAAATGGGATTCGAATGCAACTTGTAGTCTCGTAGTCTCGTAGTTTACAGCTGTACCAGTAAATAATTTTTCATAGATCTAATTACTGTAATATTATATTATCAAAGAGAGAAACAGAAAATTATTTGAATTTTTATTTTTTTTCGATGAAAACAGCATCTTTTCCACAAATTAAAAAAAAGTGTCAAAAAATATTTGGTATTTCTGGTAGACTACTATTTATTAAAATGAAAAAAAAAAAAAAAAAAGGGCATTTTCTCCATTTTGGGAATTTTTCCACCGTTCCCATTCCCATTCCCATTCCCATCCATGGATTCCAGCCATGGCATATCAAGTTTACCATCAACTGCAGACCCCATTTTCACAACTTCTCTCACTCTTTAAATGTTAAAAAAATATCAAATGAATGAAAAAAAAAATAAATAAAAAAATAATACTGTATTAGAATTGTCATATGTACATACCGGTTTATTATATATATATATATAAATAGTGGCTCATGCTCTTTTCAAATGCTCTCTCGCGATTGTTCGTTTTTTTTTCACTTGCAATGTTTTTTTCTCTTGTTTGCTCTCTCTACTCTACTGAGCCTATTGAGCCTACTCTACTGAGCCTGTTCTCTCCTGTAAACTTAACAGGCGGTAAAACCTCACGGTCTCAATATACGCAAACATTGATTCCAGCCTCATACACTTTCCGATGACACACCCGCACCGGTATCAACGGATTCTCATCCCGGAGCGCCCAAATCAGCGTCAACGCCCGCAACACAGAATCCACACTCGACAAACACGTCTGCCGCATCCCATTCAAGTGCCCGTATATGAACGTGCGCTGCTCCCCATCCGCATGCGATCCCGCAATGTACATGACAAACAGCAGCGCGGCCGCTGTTCGACACACAGGGCTGATGGCTTTTACCTCTGCAATCACCGACAGCACAAGATGCGGGATTCGCTCGTTTTGCGAAAACTCGTCAATCTTCAAGTAAGTGTACACGTATAATAGGGCTGCCCCGTGGAATGACGCGTCGCAGTGGAGCAGGTCCACGTCCGTTTTTCGTAAACACACGGACGAGTATTTGGCCATCACGGATGTCTCGTGCGCCAACCACAGTCCCGCTTCCAGTTCGTTCACCTCTTGATGGCTGGCCGGCACGATATGCTCATACCCCGGAAGCCCGATTAATGCGTCACGCGTCGCCAAAATGTTCATCTGCAGCAGAAAGGGTGCCAAGCGAGTTCCAAACCCGTAGAACGAATCGACCGGCAAGTTATACTCGGGGTCTTCATGCGCGTGCTGCTGCCACCACCCGTACAGTTTTTCCATGGCAGGCAAATTGTGCGCCTTTGCGACCGATAACTGTTCCGGCACCGCTAGCAGGTTAATGTTGACCAGCACCTCACAGTACGTCAGCCACTTGAACAGGAACCAAGCGTTCAGCGAGAGCTCGAACCGCTTGTCCGGGATAATCACCTGCGTGGCAATCATCAGTCCACCCGACAAGTGCGTGTTGTACAACTCACTATTGTTTTCGCCAATGTAGCAGCAAGTGAGTCCCAAGCAAGTGGCGACACCCACTAGCGCCATTCCCGGCGTCAGATTCATGTTTAGTTTATCCCGGAGCCCCCGCATGGACCGCACCGACAGTTCCGACGCAATTGCCTCGTGATTTTCGTCCTGCATGCCCAGGATGCGATTGCGGTACACCGTGGACAAGAACATGAGCGCCGACTGGAGGTCCGCGTTTTTGGACGCCAGCGGCACAATGGACGACAGAAACGGTGTCTCAAAGTCATGAATAGCGCAAAATCGCGACGTGGAATGAATGTAGTACGACCAAAGATACTTAAATGGCGCGCTGGTGCCGGAGTCGTGGAACGAGTCAAGCTGGTACTGTGGCCTTGCAGAGTACAGCGTGACTGAGCTTGTTGACGAGGTCGACGAATCCGAAGAGTACGACTCATTGCGCGACGCGTTCACTTGCCCAATTTGCTGGGCGTACTGACCTTCTTCGTTTACAGCTTCGATAGATCCGCCGCCTAGAATACTTCGTTGACTTGCCTGCGGAAACATTCCAGCACCATAAGGGTGGGGCACGACTTTAGCCATCAATGACTGCACAGCGGCGAGGCTGGCAGAATTGACAGGAGCGGCCGAGTTTGCCATCTGATAATATCCAGGGTGGTTGATGACTTCGGTCTTGATGTTTCCCATTCCATGGGCGAGGGCCATTGACGGTTGAAAACTGGCGGTATCAAGGTATTCATTGTGGGGAGGGTACTCTAAATGTTGTGGCACAAAATCAGGTTGTGGAGGCTCTAAAGGCTGTATATTTTGGAATTCTTGATGGATCTGGTAACCCTGTTGGCCCGATTGGCCCGATTGGCTCGATTGGCTCGATTGTTCTAGAAGTGCGTGCTCTACGGGAGACACTGTGTTTATCGAAGGAGGTTGCAGCTTCACGGGGGCGACATGATCTATGATTTCGTCAGGTTTTCCCGTTGGTGCTGTAGGTGCTGATGCTGCTAATGTTGCTGATGTTGCTGATGTTGCTGATGATGCTGTTGCTGATGCTGTTGCTGATGCTGTTGCCGATGCTGATGTTGCTGATGCTGTTGGCGTCTTTGATGTCTTTGCTGTTGTCTTTGCTGTTGTAGTTGCTGCTGTTGTTGCTGGTGCTGTTGCTGCTGTTGCCTGGTCAGTTTTGCGCTTCCTCCGCTTTTTTGGTGCATTTGAATCGTAGGCTTGAAATGTATCGTATGAACATGGGGTATTAGAATGTAGACACAGGCTGCAAGAAGGCCTTAGCTTATCACACTGTCGGCGGCCAAGTTAGTCGCGATACTTATATTAGATATTAGCAGTGACACACTTACCTTTCTTTTGCGTTTACGGCATTGAATACACGACCCTCGAAGTCGCACAGCTCTGTTCTCTGGAGGTATCGACGAGTTGACTGCAAACATATTCCTGATATCGCGATGATAATTTAAAGAAGTAAGAAAGTGAGACAAGACAAGACGAGAAAAACCTAAATAAAAAAAATGTGTGCGAGAGTCACCTATACCCTAACCTTAAATAATACGATTCAGTGGCAAAGACAGGCTGAACCCTTATGACTCAGCAATTAGTAACCATCAATACAAATGATTAGTAATAAACATTAAAGGGTGCGGTATAACTGCATGGAACACGGCCCTGCTGCAGCGCTAACGCCAGGAAACGCCAGGAAACGCACAGAAACACGGAACCGAAAGCGAGCAGTACCGGTATTTATTTGGCCTTCGGTCCGCGCCGGGTGCCAGCAGTCTAGAGTCTAGACCTTTGGTCCATGGCAGTTCCTATGAAGCATTGAATGAGCTGTTTGCTTCGTGCGATCTTCCTGTGGGCTTCCTGTGGGCTTCCTGTGAGCTGTTTAGCTTTGACCTCGACTCTCGGTTCAAACCGCGGCCCACTGAGCCTTACCCTTAACGTATCCGAAACCAAGACTTTCCTTCGGTTACTATTTAAACGATTGTTAACCCTTAATTCCAGCTGTACAGTTACTACAGTGGTCGACTCTACTGAGACTCTACTCAACTGTAATTCATAAAATACCGTAGATATCAGTCTGCATTCTTATTGGCCGACATTTTAAAAAATGGATCGACACGATTGGGTGATTTTTTTTTAAATTCTAGGGCTCGATTTGCAAGCATTGTTGGATAACCTGACTCGTAGTACTGTACGACGTGTACGTAGCAAATTTGTATGAGTTGCACTGCTTATATGGCTGTAGGCCCGACCTGCCCCGTAGCTGAGCCTGGTCGTAGCATCCACGTCTAGTCGAGGTGTAGACTGTAGACTACGCCGTGTACGGTCCCTGTATACGGTTCGCCAAAACTTATGGTTGGTAGTACAGTACTTGGTACTGTAATGGTTTTTTTGTTTTTTTTAAAAGGCTCGCGATATCTCTCGGCCTAAAAAAAAAACAGTTCTCCCGGACTCCCGGTAGACTACTAAACTTTTCTACCCACCCGCAGAGCTACTTCTGACCAAGGCTCAATACATTATTCAAGCTGAAACCACAATTAAAACAGCCAAGGTAATGCCATACACTGAGTACAAGCTTTTTCCCAAAAAAATTTGGGGCCCAAAAAAACAGGTTTTATAAGCTTCAAATAATGATATTTCTTGGATTTCACAGGCTTTTTCTAAAAAAAAATTATGGGCATGTAGTGTAGGGGTTATCACGTTCGCTTTGCATGCGAAAGGTCTCCGGTTCA
Source organism: Geotrichum restrictum (assembly GCA_030563985.1). Taxonomy (NCBI): domain Eukaryota; kingdom Fungi; phylum Ascomycota; class Dipodascomycetes; order Dipodascales; family Dipodascaceae; genus Geotrichum; species Geotrichum restrictum. The sequence goes on from JAJMKT010000227.1 coordinate 4,950, forward strand.
ATTCCGGACTTGTCCATTGTTTTTGTATTTGAAATTTAGTCCGGTTTTTTTTTTTTTTTTTTTTTTAATCCAGTGAATTTTTGATATACTACAGTAGGTAGTAGCTGCGAGGGGTAGATTTACAATTGTATTTGCAGTATCACTAGACTATTTAGTAAAAGAGTAAAAGAAAAGTTTCATTAGTTGTGTTGTTACTTCCAGAAGTCATAGTCTGCAGCGCTACCATAGTCTAAATGACTCGAGAGTTTGAGACCATATGACAAATCGCGTGTAAAAAGGTTGGGTGGTTGCAATGCAATGTCTGAGGATGCATTGATGTTGATACTTTACCTGCCCGGTAGGCTCAGCCGTTCAAGTAAGTCTGCTCAACCAACTCAAATATACAAAAAAGACTAGCACCGAAATCTTCTATAGGCTTGAACCCGTAGTGCGTAGGAACGTTATAGAAACCCAGCGGTTGTCTATTTATTGAAGCGGAAGCTTTAGTTATAATTCTCAAGGTCTAAACGATCATACGGCTGATCATGATGTCTTGATTGTTTATCAGTCTTCACATGGCAGGGGCCTAGGCTTTTGAAAAATTTTAACGGCACAGAAGATCTGGATCATTAAACTATATAGTACTACTTGGCATTTCTGATTATTTAGAAACTACTGTACGGTATCAACTTTCATGATCTGTCGTTCGATTTTTATCCTGTATACCGGTAATTGTCAAGCTAATACTAGGCTAATCAATCACTCGGCCTCTTTACACTGTGTTCAAAGTTTGTTGTACTCAAGTAGGTGCTGAAAGGCTGAAACCACTTTCCTCCGTTAAAAAAAAATTAGACTAGCTTACATATTTTGACGTCCGGACATAGACGTCTACTTTCATGTTCCTTCTCCCCTCTGGTAAACCATTCTACCCAATTAAGCTCTATTTTAATCACTGAACAGTTATCTCTCTCTTGTTTGACTCTGTCGTTTGAATTTATATTCCTGTAGCTGTGCCGCTGCACTGGAGTTAAACTATCACGAAGCTGGAAATTTCTTGCAAATTCGAATTCCTGGAATAGAATAGAGAAAGGGTGGATCGCGCACGGCTCACCGCGTGAGTCAGATTTCTTTTTTTTTTTTTTTTTCAGCAACGGCGCCTCATCTCAAAACACTGCTTAATGTTTGCAACAAGCTTGAAGCGTTAAAGCCGGGTTTGGCCAGGGCGCGCTGTATACTCTAGCTACAGCTGTAGTCTACGTTAGCTACTTGGAGGCAAGCTGAGTCTATGCGCGTTTAAAGGGACCACACTTGGATTAGCTGTCTTTTAAGTTAACAATACTGGTCTGCGTTATGAAGTGCTCGGGCCCTGTTTGGGTAGATATCTCTAGGAACCTAGGAGCAGTTAAAAAGAAGCTGGTCGTAAGTGTTGTAACTCAATCCAATCCAACTTGAACAACTGAGTACTGTTCCATATAACTTTACATCCCCCATGGACAAAATAACTTCTACTGTGATTGTCCAAACGGCTTAAACGGCTTAAATGGCTAAACTGTGAACACTACTAAACAGCTTCTTCTAGAGTCTAATCAAGTCCAGTACTTAATTAGCTAGTCGACCTGCCAGATCTCAAAAACTTTACTTAAATCTAGAACTAAAGCCAAAGCTAGAACTAAAGCCAAAGCGCTCTAGAACTAAAACTAGACTGGCTATAGACTCTATAGAGCGCACTTTACGTTATAAATTTTGAAAACTTTTTATTTATAACTTACACAAGTCTTACAGGTATCCTATAGCTATAGGTTAGTTTAATTAGCTAGACTAGACTATATGGACGGGCCTACACAAAAAAGGTGAGCGTGTGACTACGGATATGCGTGGCTTTGGTTACATCTTTGAAAGGCGGACACCCGGATTAGAGTAAAGTAACGAATTGAGCTGACTGTATGGCTTGGACCTCTGATGAGGACAAGCAATGTGTCGGGTTTAAGTACAGTATGAATTCTTCAATATTGCAAAGAGGTTGATACTGAATCAGTACTACTGATAGGGTAGTTTCCAGCCAACAAGTGTTTGTTTTGGTCTGATCACAAACTGTCAAACTGATTTACACTGCCGGCATCCGTTTATTAACTGGTTCATTAATTACATTTGCATGTCGCATAGTTAGGTTTTAGTTTTTTACAGTAGTCTAAAAGAGGCATCTTATTCCATTTCCCTATTCTAACGCGCGTAGTCTAATTCTCTATAGTACAGACTCTACTACAGAGCTAGCACTGGTTTACATTGACTCTACAATGAGTCTACATTGTCTACAATGAGACTCTACATTATTACGTAGCCGTAGGCCCGTAGCTACAATCTCCTTTATAAGTACCATGGTAGTCTATAGACTATATGGCACACATTTTTCTATGGTACTAGTTTTAGTCTTTTCTTGTATACACAACAGTCGCAACCCGCGAGTATACTGGTGCGCAAGAGATATCACGATGGTTTTTTATCTGCGGGAACAAGCTTAAGCCTATAAGCCTATAGGCGAGGGAAAAAAAAAAATTACAGTATTTACGTAGTTATAAATGGAGTTTAATGGGCGGCCGGTATTGTTTCCTTTTTTTTTATTTTTTTTCATTTTTTCATTTTTTCATTTCCGCACAAGTTTTTGCGGTTTTTGCACCATACAGTACTTTAATGCAGAAGACCTAGATATAGCCTATATCAGAATAGTATATCAGAATCTAAATCAGATAGGCTAATCAGAGTACGCGTACTGTATAATAGTGATAGTCTATATCCTGAACCCTTTCCGTACACGTTCGAAGGAAAATATAGCCTTTGCAGGTAAATGTCCGCTCTCCGCAAGGTTCTAAAGCAAGCCTCAATTGCCCCCAACTTATGGACAAAGTAGAGTCAATTGGTAGACTCAGACCTAGACCCGGACCTAACGCTCTAGCTAATCTATGCAATATTCTATGGACTTAATTAGACTACTCTCCAGCGCACTGCAGAGTTTGAATTCAAGGACCTAATACTGTATATCGTAGTTTGATATCGATTAATTGGTGTTTGTTGATTGTGAGATGGAACTCTGTGCGTGTATCAGCTGTAAACGAGTTGTCGCAAACAACTTTCATTAGAGCACCTTTACGAAGCCTTTACTATGTCTTTACTAGGTCTTTACTACAGTAGACCTTTACTAGACCTTTACTAGACCTTTACAAGACCTTTACTAGACCTCTTGGTCCTTAGGCTTTACTTGGCTACGTGGCTAGTCAAGTTGCTGTCTGCCATCTCATTTCACAACGCAACTCTGGCTACCTGGACACGTCTTGTCCATTGCACCCTGCCTGCTGCTTGCCTGCTGCTTGCCTGCTGCTTGCCTGCTTCTTGTCTACTTGTTGGTGGCATTGTATGAAAGATTTGTTTGATTCATCGGAATGTGCGTGTCCACTTTGGGCCATAAAAGCGCCTTCATTTTTTTTTTTTTTTTTTTTTTTTTAATTTTAATTTTTCAAATCCATTTTTTCCCTTAGCTAATGAGAGCTCTTAAGAGTTCTTAAGACTCCTAAGAGCTCTCCTAAGGCTCTCCTAGGACTCCTAAGCTTTAAGGACGTACTGTGCTGGAATCTACCTGTATTAACGAGCACCGTGTTAAGCACCTCTTCAGTCCAGTTCTCTGCTCTCCCTGTCAGCACTCGCTCAATGCGCAACAAGCACCGCCCAAGCTCAGGCCCTGCCAGTTGCAAGTGTAGGCTATAAATCTGTTGACGCTCCTTTCGTGTTTGGTGGAGTTTTTGCCAAAAACATCACAATTGCCATCACCTGCCCAAAACAGCTGAAATGCCGCTTTTTATCCACAAACTCATGTCTTTCAATCTCACGACTGGAGCTTACATCTCGCACTGAATACCAACTATATATATATGACCCTCTCTCTCTCTCTCTTTCTTTTCGTCAAGTCCTTTCGTCAAGTCCTCTCGTCAAGTCCTTTCGTCAAGTCCTTTTGCCAAGTCCTTTTGCCATTTACATCTACTCAAATACAACCACCTAACGCACCATGACTTCAACTGCCCATCTCGATCTAGGTCTGGGCCTCACAAACACCCATGTCTTGGTCACTGGCGGTACCGGTGCAATTGGCGCTGTGACCGTGCAGGCCTTTTTACAATCAGGCGCAAAAGTATCCGTCTTTGACATCAAGAGCAGCACCGACACAACCAACGCAACCAACGCAACCAACGAATCATACAGGGAATACAAGGTCGACATCTCCGACCCCCAACAACTAGAATCAGCATTCTCACAGGCAATCGCCCACTTTGGCGTCATCCAAGTGTGCGTCGCCCTCGCCTCAAAGGACCTCTCTTACGTTACGCACCACGACTCCATTCTCGAAATGCCGTTCTCGCAGTGGAAATCGACTTTTGACGTCAACGTGCACGGCACATTTCTCACGGCAAAGCTGTGGCTCGCCCAGATCAAAGAGCACGCCACGCCCGCCACGAAAAACGTCTCGCTTGTAGTGATCGGGTCGGAGTCTGGCCATTTCGGTGAGCTTGGCAACCCGGACTATGCTGCTGGAAAGAGTGCGGTCATGTATGGCCTGGTGCAGAGTCTACGTAAGGATTTGGTCGTGGTTCATTCTAATGCCCGCGTGAATGTCGTGGCTCCCGGACCAGTGGGAACTGAGCAGTTTAAGAAGGAGTGTGAGGCAAATCCGGAGCAGTTCTACTTGGACTGTCAGGCGACAACGGCGCTAAGACGGCCCGTCTCGCTGGCGGGTGTTGCAAAGAGCATTTTGTTTCTGGCGTCGGAAAGTTGGTCTGGAGACATTACGGGACAAATCATCAACGTAGACTCTGGAAAGAATGGAAAGCTGCTATGGCCGGCAAGTTAAAGGTTGTCTCTGGATGACGGCGTCTACTGTTTTATTGCATTTTTTTTTTCTCTCTCTCTCTGTTAAAATTCTTCTGTTGCTGACCTCAATTAAAATTCATGTTCCTGCTTCTATTTCTATGTCCATTGTTTTTTTTTCTTTCTTCATGATAGTCCCTCGCTAATCAGCTAATTAATGCATATTAATACACTCTTCTGGTTGGTACAGAACTCGGCCCTCCATGCCTCCGTCCACACTTATACACTGTCCAGAAATATGGCCACTATACTTTTCACTGGCCAAAAACACCACCAAGCGCGCCACGTCCTCCGGCTTTGCAATCTTGCGCAGCGCAACCGTGGCCTGGGCCTCCACATACAACTCGCGTGGATCCTGCAAGCGGTCCCCAATCATGGGCGTCTGCACCCATCCGGGGGCAACAGCATTCACCCTTGCTTTCGGTGCCAACCTAGTGATTTCATTCTTCAGGGTCCTAACGAGCCCGTACTGCAGTGCCGCTTTTCCCGACGCGTAGTCCGCGTACCCCGCCTGCCCAAACACCGCAGTCTCGCTGCCCGTCAGCACTACGGCCACGTTTTCCGTAAGCTTGTGCTCGCGGACACAGGAGCGCAGAAACTCGCGGATGGTCAGAAAGGTGCCGTCGACGTTGTTGGAGTACGTCGCCTTCCATTTCGAGAGGGGCATGTCGACGATGGGCACGGGCTGGCCCTCGCTGGCAATACCGGCGTTGGCGACTAGCACAGAGGGCGGAGTTCCGGGGCGGAACGCGATTGCGTCCTTGAATGCAGATGCAATGGACAATTCGTTTTGGATATCCCCTGCGACATAGTTGAGCAAAGAGTTTTTGCTGGCGCCAGTGCCCGACTTACTGGTAACAGTCTTAGTAGTAGTAGTGGTCGTGCCGTCAGCAGCAGTGGTTGTCGTGGTGGTAGTCGTGGAAGCAGTGGGGGATCCGAACTTGGCTTCAAGAAGGGTTAGAGTGCGGTCGTGGGCGGTGACGATGGCGCCTGCCGCGAGGAGTTCAGTGACAATGGCGGCTCCGATTCCTCCGGCGGCGCCGGTGACGAAGAAATGAACGCCTTTAAGGCCCAGAGTGTCAGACATGGTGTTAAGGTAGTGGTGAAGTCATGAAGATGGTGAGCTTTACTATTTCAATGAACAGCTCGTTACCAATGTGAGAGACTGGACTGGTAGTACAGTTGAAGTCATGCCAGTGTCATGCCAGCTGCTGTGTCATGGCCAGTGCTAAGAGACCAAAACCATGAGCTTTTAAATTGCAATTGCAATTTCAGTATGCGAGGATTTGCAATGATCATGAGAGGACCAATCAACGCTTGATACGCATGCCATCGGCAGAATTACCCATGGTCAGCACAAACCTTGCAGTAGACGCAGTCTAAAAACGCATTTAACCGAGATTTCAGTACTTTTGCCTAGTTTAGAATAGCTTTGCGTACAAATCGCGTCTAATACGGCTGTTAAAACTAGCTATTGCGGATTCCTCGAAAACTCTGTTAAACTATTGGCTACTGCTGTTGTCTATAGTCTAAATTTAAATTATTATGTCAGAATTTGTTTTATTAAGGTTCAATATCTGCATAAGCGCTCGATTTGCAGCAGATCAATATTAAAGAGAGAGAACTGTATCTCAGCTGTACCATAAAAGAAAAGAAAAAACACATAAAATGCAACAAAAAATGCAACTGCAGGGCTACCGTACCCAGCTACGACACAAGTGTAAACATACGATTGACATGAAAAAAACACGAAAAAAAAAAATACAAATGCGACGAATCAATGATCTCTATCAGTTTAGAAACTTTAGGTCCTTTAGGTCTTGACAAATATTGCTGACTAAATTTGTTTATTTATGTCTAGACTAAACTAGCTAGGTTTAGGTCAGTTTGGTTCAATTGGTTTTTAGTTTGCTTTAGTTTGCTTTAGCCTGCTTTAGCCTGCTTTAGCTTGCTTTAACTTGCTTTAGTCTGCAAGGCTTGTGCAAGCAGTGCATGCGTGCATATGCTTAAGACCGCTCTCAGCCGCTACTGCAAATTTAAACTCACCCAAAGTTGCCACTAGCGCTAGCTACCGTAGTGACTAGCTAATATTATAATCAAGACAATTTAGACACGCGGAGTGCGGAGTGCGGCGTGGATACTGGGACTTCTGGGGTGGATCTGTGGTAAATCTGTGGTAAACTGGGGTAGATTGGGGTAAACAGTGGTAGATGTTGCAGTTTTACCGTTCTCTTTACTACTAGCTAGACTATGCTGTCACGGAGCAACCTACTGCCCTACCCGTTACGTCTACCACAGCACACCCACGGCGCCATCGACTATATTAGACTAGCCTATAGTCTAGTCTCAGGCTCTACCGCTACTCCATTAAACTACCGCCAACTCTAAAAAGCTAAACCTCCGCCACCCTTTCTCAGACGTCTAGAGCTCAAAGCTAAATCACTAGAGTTCGTTAGCCATTCATGCATATGCCCACTTACAGCAACGTTACTTTAATAACAAAACTTACCACTAAATCGATACCAGGATATTGAACCATATCATTACCGTAGTATGGAACCAAACCAATATTCCTAATTAACTCTGAAACTTACTCAACAAATTAACGCGTGCTTCAACTTCCCGAGCGAGCGACCTGAGCTCTGGAATGAGCAAAGACCATGTGGGCCTGCGTGCGGATGACTTCGGGACATGGCATGGATTATGCCTTTGTGCTGCACATGAACTGTACACTACCGGGACTCAGTTAGTGATAGACTAGAGATAAATGATTTATACAGTGTAATTCCACTGACAGCTTGTTTAGTACCTTTGGCAAGTCCCTGAAAGCTTCTTAAGGCTTCTTGAAGCCCTGGTGTTGATCAAGATGCTGGTGGTGATCATGGCAGAGGGAAGTTCTGGTCCAGTTGTGTATTTTCCCATTTTTTTTTACAGCTACTATAGGTCAGTTTGTGAATTTAATTCATTCGCTACGGAGCGTCGCAATAAATTGATTAGGTCTGGGCCTAATGTCGTATACCTTCCAGTGGTATAAATAATAACCCCTGCCTCATTATTTTTAATTTAATTTTTTTTGGGTTTTTTTTGATTTTTCTGTTTTTTCTCTTTTCTTCAAAAACTCCCTTTTTTCTCTTCTCCAAATCCTTTCTTTCCTCTCCTCCAAACAGGACTCTCATAATGGTCGCTACCCTCGAAAAGATCATTCAAAATGATGACCATGTCTTGGAACAACGTCTTGGTTACAAGCAAAAGATGGACCGTGGCTTTTCCCGCATCTCCCTACTCGCCATGGGGTTCTGCGTTCTCAAGTATGTTAACAACCCTCCTCCCACCTCTCAAACAACCCACTAACGGCCCGTTTTCAGCACCTGGCAGGCTCTAGGATCTGTACTCTCCCTCGCCCTTCAGAACGGTGGTCCCTCTGCAATTCTATGGGGTTGCATGTTTTGCATGGTTGGTAACATCTTTATTGCATTGTCCATGGCAGAGTTGACTTCGGCCTGGCCAACCGCATGCGGTTCCTACCACTGGGTCTCCCAGATCATCCCCGAAGATAAATCATACCGCAGACTCGGCGTCTGGCTCACTGGCTGGACTAACCTGGTTGCCTGGTGGATGATGGCCATCTCCGCTGGTATTCTCGCCGCCCAGTGTATTCTCGCCGGTGGTAACGTTATCGACACCCACTACGTTCCTCAGCGCTACCAAGCTTGGCTCGTCTATCTCGGAATTGTACTGACCGGCGGTGTGTTCAACACGTTTTGCATCAAAATCATGCCTTTGTACACTAAAATCACCCTTTACTGGAGCATCATTGCCTTTCTCGTTTTCATTATTGTCATTGTCGCCACGACCGACAACGACAAGCGCGCTGAGGCCAAGTGGGTCTTTGGTGGGTTTTCAAACGAAATGGGCTGGTCAAACAATGGTGCCTCCTGGCTCTTGGGCATGGCCCAAACGGCCGCCCTTTGTTTCACTGGCTACGACTCCATTGTTCACATGACAGAGGAGCTTCCCAACCCATCCGTGTCGGCTCCCTTTGCCATTATCTTTACGCCTATTACGGGAGGAATCACTGGCTTTTTGTTTCTCATTGCCCTGTTGTTCCAGGTGTCGGATATTGACGCCGCAACTTCCGCCTACGTCGCACTGGCCCAGATTACCTCTGCGTCCGCAGGAACTGCGGGTGGTGTCATTCTCACCATGTTTATTGCTATCGGTCTAGGTGTCGGCACGTACTTGGACATTTTGACGTGCTCTCGCCTGACCTATGCGCTCGCAAGAGATAAGGCATTTATTTTCCCAAAGTTTTTCAACCATGTGAATGACAAGCTTAAGGTTCCGGTACGAACCGTTTGGGTTTCTACAATCATTATCGGCGCCATTGGTGCTATTTACATTGGGTCCACCTCGGCATTCAACGCCATTATTGGAGGCACCGTCATTTTCATTAACTGGAGTTACTGCATTCCTATTGTGCTACTGCTAATCTTTGGCCGTGACAAGCTTACCGAGCGCCCGTTTTCGCTGGGCAAGTGGGGTGTGCCCATCAACATTTTGGCGGTTCTCTACGGTGCGTTTACATCAATTCTCAACTTTTTCCCCTTTAGCCAACCTGTCACCACGCCCACCATGAACTATGTCATTGTGGTTGTTGGCGGCATTTACGTTTTGCTGGCGGCGTACTGGCTGATTTGGGCTCGCAACTTGTTTGTGGTTCCCCAGATGGAGCTAGCGGGAGCTCGCAAGGACTATGTAGAGGGTGGTGATGAGGCGGAGACGGAGGTTGCAGAGGCATCTGACAGTTTAGAAAAGACGAAGCAATAGTTGGTCTTTTTTGTTTTGTTTTGACATTGACATTGACATTTTTTTTTTTTTTTGTTCCATAAGTTTTTTATATATAAATATTTTCTCGAGTGAGAGTAATTTAATAGGTAATTTTTTTTTTTTTTTTCACTTTTTGTCCAATTTTGCTGTCAAGAATTCGTTAATTTTGCCTTGTAAATCCACGACGCCTCGTCTCAAGTCACCTAACGGAGTCTCTTTTGGTTCAGTTGCGACGTCTCGATCTGTTTCATTGTAAGTTTTGTGGCTGCGAAGCGTTGTGAACGAGGAGCTTGTGAGGGTTGTTGAGGTGGTCGAGTCTGGTGAGTTGTAAGTTGCGGAAGGTAGCATTTTAGAATGTGGGTTGTTGTTGGTGTTGTTGTTGGTGGTAGAGGAGGTCGAGAAGGTCGAGAAGGAGGTAAGCGTTGATTAGATATGAAGAACTGAGAAGCTGAAGAACTGAAGAGCTGAAGATCGCGGGTTGAGCTGATGAGTTGGTCGCTGCAATGAAAGAATACGTCAAAAAGGAATTCGGTACTTGATTTACGCATGTTCACAAATACACGTCACAGTTAAGATCCATATTGATACCAGATCAATTCCTTTCAAAGTATTGCAACAACAGACCAAGAGCTTTAAATCTTAACAACCTTTTTTTATATACAGTACTTGTATTTCAATATTTACCAGTAATAGAACTAATTACAACATGTGCCTGTGCGGCAGGCAGTGTCTATACAAACAAAACTACCATCCACGGCCAGCCAATTTCTCCGTCTCCTTCAAACTCTCAACCGTACGACCAACCATCGCAGGTCCCAAATCAGTCGACACTTTAGCCAGAACCGCCGCGTCGTTGAAATGCGTAACGGCCTGCACAATTGCCTTTGCCCGGCGCTCGGGGTTTGCGCCGAGGAAGATGCCGGATCCGACAAACACGCCGTCGCAGCCTAGTTGCATGCAGAGGGCTGCGTCGGCTGGCGTTGCTACTCCGCCGCTAAAAAGTGTGGTTTGTTAGTAGGTGAATAAAAGAAGTGGATCGATATAAAAAGTGGATGGGAAAGAGTACTTACGCAGCAAAGTTGACAACAGGAAGACGCCCAAGCTTAGCCGTTTCCCTCAAAAGGTCCATATTAGTTGCCCCAATTTCCTTCGCAAACACAAATAATTCCTCCTCACTCATAGTCGTAGCCCTCTTAATATCACTTGCAATCTGTCTCATATGTGTAACCGCTGCCGTAATATCTCCCGTACCGGCTTCACCTTTAGTACGAATCATACTGGCGCCCTCATTGATTCGGCGTAATGCTTCGCCAAGGTTGCGGGCCCCGCAGACAAAGGGAACCTTGAAGGGTGATTTCGTAATGTGGTGCACTTGGTCGGCGGGAGTGAGGACTTCGGATTCGTCAATGTAGTCGCACCCGAGGTGTTCGAGGATTTGGGCTTCGACGAAGTGGCCGATACGGCATTTTGCCATGACTGGGATTGAGACGCTAAACAAAAGGTGAAAACAAGGAATGAATTGTTAGCTGTCTGTGTGTGTGTGTGTGTGTGGTGATAGCCTTACGCTTCAATGATTTCTTGAATCATTTTGGGGTCGCTCATTCGTGCAACACCGCCTTCTGCGCGGATATCAGCAGGGACTCGTTCAAGGGCCATGACAGCGCATGCGCCTGCCTTTTCGGCAATGACGGCTTGCTCGGCGTTGACGACGCTGGAACTGTTAGAAATCTACTGAATCTACAGAGCAAGCAGAGCAAGCAGAGCAAGCAGCGCAAGCAGCGCAAGCAGCGCAAAAAAACTAACTCCATAATGACACCACCTGGATAGATAGATTTTGTTAGTAAATGTGTCACTTATTCAATTGTCTGCGTTTAACTCACCCTTGAGCATCTGGGCAAGCCCAGCTTTAAGTTTGAAATCGGTTGCGGTTGAAGTCATTTGTAAAATATTGTATGTGCAGTCAGTCGTTGTTGAGCAAGTTGACAATTGAAATTGGTAAAAGAAGATGTAATTTTATATTTTTCAAAACCCAGCGTCTTGTCTCTGATATTTATATGGGACTCATTTTGCATATATTCATATAGCGGCAGACAATTGATACAAAATGACTCAGAATTATAAGTGAATTTTGAACTTTGGCTGTTGTACAGTAAATGGCAATTGAAAATGGCAATTGATTGGAAAAAGTTGACAGAGGTTTTGAGCCTCGACACTTTGCAAAACGGCAAGATCATTGGACAGATACTCGGTTAAACCAGGAAGTTGTCCTTTCCTTTCATTTTTATTTTATTTCCTATTTTAAATTCCTATTTTATTCATTCTTATAAGTTGTATTTGTAACGCACCCTTAAAAAGGGCAGCTAGCAGCAGTTAAGGGTCAATTGTGCGCCACATATGCCCATGAAATCGTATGTGTGGTTTTCAAATATTGCAACGAATGTCAATTAGAGTGTCCTGTATTGATCTTGAGTCTCCGCCATGCTGTTTTCCTGAAGAAATTGAAGCAATTGAGTTGTAGGCCCATTGCCCACCGTCTAATACCCCGTAAACACAGTAAACTCCGTAAGCGCCTACGCTATACCGAGTAGCTACGTCAAACGACCAATTGCAACCGGTAACGCTTTGCAGCCGCTCGAGAGACCCGCAACCAACCAGCTCGATATCGACCCTTTGAGTCATGTAACTCGGGAACCCCTGCCCAGGTGACTCAACATTTTGCATGTGATAATATATTTACTGTACGTACTCCGCGCCACAGGTGTTGCCGCACTATAGTCTGAAGTTACAGTAACCCTGAAGAGTCGTCTGAAGTTCTGAACAGCTGCTGCTGTTATGCTCTTCGGTAGAGTTTTGTTAAAACCCTGGCAGTGCTCATAAATACTTAGCAGCAGTACCTAATATACGTAGACCCTACGGCATTAGCTGGCTGTATGTACCCGCGTTAAGTCCGTGTACCAGCCCGGATTGACGGTATGCATGCATCATGAGCTCTAGAATTTCACTGCTATGTTAAATTGTTAATTACTGTACTAGTTGTAGATCTACTACAGAATTCAGTTGAGTCTGTAAGTATCTCTGTACACAGCAAAAGAGGCACAACTGCGGCAGCACTAGCCGGATAGCACTGTACAGCTGGTCCAGAGTCCACAAAAACTGCTCCCGGTATACGCGTATCGAATTGAAAGAGATTGACTCGGGAATACTGTACGTGACCAAAATAGTCGGGTAATCGCGGTCAACCCGTGTTAGCCTATAGTTTGTTATAGTTGCGGTCGCGTGTGCCACTGTAAATTTAGTAGGTCTACACTACAGTACTGCGATGGCTGTACGTACTGTATCACTCGATCTTAATTAAGCTAAATATTTCAGCTGGACGTGACGACGTTATAAAATATCTACAGTATACAGTTTACCAAGATCTACCAGTAGAATTCGTTAATTGATATAGCCGCCACCTCCGCTAATTCTTAGCTATACCAGTCTGCAGTCAATGCGGTCATGATCATGGAAACTAAACCCATGCATGATCAACGTCAATGTAACTTGAGAGGATATCCAGACGAAATTTAGATTTAAGGCGGGAGGAGGGGAGGCCCAGCCTTTCAGAATTAATTCGAATCCTATTAAATGTCTCGGGCTTTGACATGATAACTAGATAAGCGCTTGACCCTAAGTTGTCCGCCATTCACACCAGCCCAGCAAACTATACCAGTCTAGTTACTATTGTACTCACACTACTACTCAATACTGTACCAGCACGGGATGAGCGACTTGGCGCCGTCAACGTGGCTGAACCGGCAACACAAGAGATCCAGTTATCTAGTGTAGCCTAGCTTGTGGGTGGTCATCGACGTACGTAGTGAGTCTCTAGCTTAGCTCGTGGCTCGTGGTTGATACGGGTATACGGCTGAAGTCCTGGTAGCCTTAAAGTCTTCTACAGTATAAATTTGCTTGGCAACGACTCTTTACTGAGACGAGACGGATTGGTGTCATTGTAATTGTTGATAAACATTTGTAAACAGTAAGGGACATGACAAATTTATTCCACTTCACAACCCCACATACTGGTAGACTACGTCACTACGTACAGTGACAGTCTACCTTTCTGGTCTCAATATTAAATCTACCTCGGAAACTAAACTGCAAAAACGGAGCGGAGACTTATTACACTGGCTATACAGTATAAAGTACTATAAACTATTACAAAGGGCAAAACATGCATAGCAGCAGCACACATCCATAGCAGGGCTATTGGCAATTTGGCAGTACATCCAAAGTAGAACATCCGAAGCAGAATATTCAAAGCAGTTCAAGCTCATCAAACACCTGCCGCATTACTTTCTCTTAATACGTAGTCTACTGTACAATGTACTAAGTGTACTTCCATAATTAAGTTCCATCCAATCCTTAGCACAGTACTAGTGTACATTGTACAATCATTACTACAATGAGTACAGTACATTGAACTCCAGTACATTTCAACAAAAACAAAAAAAGTGGCCGTTCAAGTTTGTTACTTGAGCTTGATTTGTCCAAAGTTAATAAACCAAATCACAACTCTATATCACTACGTAAAGCCCATTACAACGGATTAAAGTATTGTTCAATACAAGGACTACATACAACTCTTGACAATAATGGCTACCGGTATTACTTTGACGGTTATTGGGAAACCGTCGACAACGCTTGAGGCACATGACTAGTACGTAGAGAGTACTTCCTAGGGGCGCAAATCGATTTTGGAACTAGGTAGACCTACCGGTATGTAAAAGGTTGGTAGATCTGCTAAAAAGTAGGTTGGTGGTAGAGAGTCTAGAGACAGTGTCCGTTGGGCCACTACTTAAATGTTCTGACTCTTCTCAGCGTTTTTTGTCAGTCTGATTCTAGGCCATTAAATTTACTGTACAGTGTCTAGGGCCTGTAGTCTAGGATGTACAGCATTTCTTGACTACAAAGCATGTCTGACGCTCAGCTGTGACATAGCTTAATGATGTACAGTTTCTGTATGTGTTCTAGAGCTACTTACCAACTCCCACTATACTTTTCAAGTCCGCGCTTGTCTTTTTTTCAGAAAATTAGTAGTTGGACTCGCTTCAACAAGAAAAGTAGATCTACTTTTTGTGGGGCCCCGGATCTGTTTAATATCACTTTTTCCTGTTTTACTAGGGATACCGCTCTTAACATTGACTCAAGAAATGATAGTCTATATGTATACCAGTAGCTTATCTTGTCGATAGAAAACGGTGCGAACTCTTTAAATCGGGCCAATCATGTGTTTATATGCGTTTTCAGACGCGAAGTGAGCGAGAACGATTGATTGCAATTTACTATAATATGTGTGTTGGTTTGGTCTTTTCAGATTTTGAATGAAATGCTGAACTTTTGTGGTCGGTTTTACTATTTATGACCAATCAAGTGTCATTGGTGTGGGTGAATTCTTGTAAATTTTGGACATCTGCTTTCGAAAGAAATGACTACCGGTAGCTGATGGGAATTCGGTGTTCACCTTATTTCATCACTATTGCAGTATAGTTCATAATGACCCTATATGCTCGAGAATATTCAGATACAAATATTGAAAAAGGTTGATCCAGTTTTCATTGGATAGACCAAAACTCTAGGAATTAAAAGAACCGAGACTAAAGATTACCGGTCTCGTCCATGAATATCTAATGAAAAATAAGAATGGCTTTGGGACTGGCACTACTACAGTATAGTCTACAGTAGGATGTTAATAGATGGTCTTCTGGTAATACAGTATCATGTAAAATTTTAGTTAGACTGTTGAAGAATCTTTGGCAGGACCAAATAGTGACCCATGGGTTAGTCTACCTTATCCCCTTTTGTCAAGATGCGCTAAAGTGAACATTACGGTCTAGTGCAAATAAATCCTCGTATTATGCAGTTTTTTTTTCACATGAGTATCATAATGCTTTCTGATCAGATTAGTTCTTTTAGTTCCATGGTTAGTAGGCTAGAGTCGCTATAGAATATAGCTAGTTTACTAGTCTATAGAGGATGTGTAAATCACAGATCGATCAAAACATCGCAAAACGTCGTTAACCATCGCAACATCACACTAAAGAGTGTAGCGGTTATTAATTTAAGTTAAAAATTTGCAATATTTCCAGATCTAGACTAGATGACCAAAATTCACGCACACCTTTTTGATAGGCCGTAGTCTAAATGACGGGAATACAAGGGTACACTGTACACTGTGTACAGTATATTTTCGCTAAATTTTTCATCTTTAATCTTTTTTCGGGATTATTCCTACTCTGGTGCTAGCGCTACCTAGTAGCTACTGTATCTACAAATTTTGGTACGTATACTAGACTATTTAGTATTTTGGATTAGATGGGACTAAGTTACTATGGCGCATGCAACGGCGACTGGCAACTGCTTTTTAATGAATAGAAGAGCCAATAAACGTATACTAGGTCTAGTACAGCTTATACACAGTTCAAACTTCACAGGTGTTGTGCCTTACTGCAGATTGCGCCGTTAGAAGTTGGAACCGTATACCATATAAGTAAGTAGAGCACATGTTGCAAGATTAATAAAAATAGTTTGGTCTAAAACTTTTTTGAGACTTGTGAATTTTCAAAGTTTAGAGAAATCTAGATATATTTTCGGGTATAACAAGATTGTAACTGCATTTGAAGTAAGGATTTATATTTGAAGTACAGACTAGAATTCTCAAGCTGAGGAATTTACTTCACGGTCTCTGACAACTTTACTCAAATCATTGGGGATTTGGGAATAACAAATGTCTTGAATTCTTAAATTCTTAATATTTGAGCCCATGAAAACGTGAAAACAGCCAAAAAAATAAAATCAAGTTCTCGCTTACTACCGGTATTTAATTTAGTCATTGGTTTTAGCTTTAAATCTATGTAAGACAGTTGGGACATTTCATTCAGAAGTCGTGCATGTACACTAGCAGCTAGGTCTAGTTAGTCTAGCTGTTTACTTGTTTTACCTAGGCTACCAACAGTTGTAATGGATCTTTCTAGAATGAGTCGATATTCAGAAGGCCATGTCATTATGTCATAGCACAATGTTGTACCACCGTGCTCATGACTTTGTTTACATACAATTACTTTCAAAAGATCCAGTTGTGTTTGTTGTTCCTTGTTCAAACTGTAAATTGTAAACGAAGTTGAGATAACGAACTGCAACGAAATCCGATATTTTTAAAATACTTGAAATAAAATTTAATCGCAAATTTCAAGGAATTGAAATGGATTCAAAGTCGTTTCATTTTAATATACGATGTTCCTAGAAACTTTTGAGTCTCTGTAAAAATATCTTTGGTGCTAACTTGTAGACTAGACGTCAACTTGGTTTGACTTTTTTTGTTTCTGAATGTCTCAAAAAGAGCAAATATCAAAGAGATCTAGCGTTACTTGAGTGGCCGGCCTACTTGTTTGTTTGTCTTGTTAATAAAAGACTCTAGTCGACTGGTAAATAAGTTAACCGAAATTCAAGCCCAGTCACATTAATAGCCCAAACCTCAAAGCACCGACATTTGTATCAAACGCCACCAGGCGGTGCATGTGAGCAAGGATGTCTGCAGGTGGAGGCAGCGTCCAAGGCCAAGGCTAGAAAAACCTAAATGACTAAAGAAACTGAAGCTTAAAGGGCTGAGCTGAAAATAAAGGTCAAATGGATTGAAAATAAAGCCTAGGGTCAAATCTTCAAATCTGGGCTTATCAATAAGGAAACTTTGGAAACTCCATTGATGGGCATTGAAGTTTGATTTTCAACTTTGATGGGCTTAATAGGCTTTTTATTTGCTTGGTCATGGGGATTTAAGCTCTGTCTTAGTTTTCCATGTCTTGGTTCTAGCTTCATGTGCGCATGTGTGTGAGGCTGCCAGGCTGCCATGATAAGACTCCCCCCACTAATGATGTCTTCAGGCCTCCTTGAATATTGGCTATAGTTCTGGGCGTCGAACTGGAGTCCTGGACCAAAGGCAGAAACATATTCACATGTATTTGGGTAAAACCTATTAGTCTACCTAGAGCCAGCAAACTAGAACTAAACAGTTAGCGATAGTTAAACCTGGACTAGAGGCTGAAACCAGAGCTTTAGTGCGCACTAGATCTATCGAACGAGAACTAGAATAGAGACTAATATTCAGAGATATTATGAACCACTTGGCACTAGCTACTTCATCTTTTTTCTACTTAGGTAGGCCGGGTACATAATGGCCTAGACTCTAGAGAGCTGAAAATTTGAAATCGACATTAAACCTGCAACACACGGTGGATTCGAAATTGTAAAACTTGTAGAATCATCTAGAAACTTGGAAAAGTGAACAGTCATTGTGGACTCGTAAACTGGTCCGTCTATGATCACTCAAATTGGTAAAAATTTGGTAAAAATTTGCATCTACATCTACGTACTGTACCAGCGCTAGGCTAATGTATAATGCAGGTCGACATGTGGTAAAAGGTCCTGCATATGCCGAATTCAACAGAGCAGATATCAATCATGATACCACATGTCACATGATGATACCAGTGCGCAACTTTGCAAGTAAAGCGGTTTGTCAAATTTACTCTGATCACACTCGAGATCTGACTGTTGTGAACTTGCTCGCAGTACATCTGATACTGGCCTACATTGTAGTCTCATCTATGACAAGCTGTGCTATTAGCTTCAAACGTTAAACTTCAAACGCAAAGCGTGCTGGGGGGTAACTCCTGGCCTCCTTCCGGCCAAGCCTTGGCTGCCAAGTTCACAGCGAAATTCACAGCAACGCATCTTACAGTCTTGTTGTAAAGTGCAAGTTTTTTTTTCAACTGCAGATTCGAACGGTTTTTTTGACTTTCGTTACGTTTTGTATACAGTAGTCTAGATATTGGTACGGTACTAATTTTTAGCGAGCTTATTTCTTTTTCTTTTTTTTTTTTTTTTTTTTTGTAAGCGAAAGCTTTCACTTTACACTTTACACTTTTTTTTTGACGGGTTTTCTTGTTGTTTGCATGCAAATGTTTAAGACATAAAGGTTTCAATTTGTTTACAAGTTTGTTTATCTATCTTGACGTCAGTTGGTGTTAGCTCGGGAAGTATGTTTGAGCATAGTTTGAGCCTTGTTTGGCGAGCGTGAAACCAAAGGACAAGCAGCTCGTTTGTCAAGTAGCAGAGCAGCAGAGTACGTAGCTAACAAAGTAGCGGACCCAAGCTAACCAAGTGACAGTTAATTGTTTGGGTGTTTGACTGACATGTTCAGCATTCACACATTTTCGCAGTTAAGTTACTGTTAAGTTACTGTTAAGTTAAGTTACTGTTAACGTTCAGTTGTCGAGGAACGGAGAGTCGGAGACCACCGTTGTGATTGACTTTCCTAATTAAGCATAATATTGCCAGATTCGGCTTAATACATCTTAATTAAGACACATAATATAAACATCCTAAAAGAGAGCTAAACTGGTTGTTTTGAGCCATTCATTGGCTTAATACGGTACTACTCGTGCAGATAGCACGTGTAAGCGGTGCATGAATGCATTATGCAAGGACATGGAAAATACATTTACGCAAATTTACAGTAACCGGCCTAGTTCATTAAATGTTGCATGAATGCAAGCGATGAGAATCCTTGAAGATGGCTTTAAAGTCCTTGGCCATGGACTAAAACCTAGACTCGAGGCTCTAGACCACGCAGACTGCAACCATAACCACACATAAAGTAAAGCTTTGACTTTTTCTCTTTTGTTTCGTGATTGCCAGTGTGACAGTGATGATGCCCATGTCCAAATGAGCTTGTCCCGCCACAAAGCCATATGGGTCCGCCCCCGGAATATGGAAACTGTCAAACCAAGAACGACGTGCGAAGCTGAAAGTAAAAAGAACCAACCACTATTATAGTTTGTTTCTCTGCAACGGACATGTGTTTGTGCGCAAACACTGCACTGCTATCTGGTCTTGGCTTATAGTATTTGTCTAATTTACTGTGCACGCCGCATGTGCGCTACATCAATAGCTTGACCAAGTTGTAATGGTACAGGTGCGCTGTACTCGTAGTAATACTCAAACTGGTGCTTCTAACGCCTTTAACACTGCTTTTGTGCTAAAGCTCTTGCCCTTTTGGGCTTTCTGCAGGCCTCAGTCGCCTCAATAGGCAGTTAATACATGACCATACGCCGGTATACGGTACGTACCACACCCATCGGTTCCAAGTTCCAACTAGTCTACTGTAATTTCATCGGTTTCTTCGGTTCTGGCAGTTCCGATCGGTTTCCAAGCAGTTACGCAGACAATTGCTTTTTATACGGCCTTAAATGTACGCTGCACTTTGCACATTTGAGAACTGCTCTCAATGGGTCGCACAGCGCTACGGTGCATTTTCCAGTCTCGTCTATATAAACAGGCAAAATTGTCCTTTTTACTTTTAAATTCTCACCTTCATTTCGTCTCTCCCTTCAACCACCAACAACCACCACACTCCTTTGAAACACAGCGACATATTGGTTGATTTTTTATTTTTATTTTTAAAAACCATCGATTTTGGATACTTCTTTCCATCTTACACTCCTTTACTACACAACGAATCGCAATCAACGCAGTAAGTATCCCCCATTAACATGACAGTGAAGTGAAGCGAAGTGAAATGAAGTGAAATGAAGTGAAATGAAGTGAGCTCTTAAGTGAAGTGAAAAGCAGACAAAATGGTGGTGATGCTCAAAATGTTTCTCCTTTTTTGTCTGAATTCCAGTGATTCCAGTATTGGCCCACAGGCGATCGTTTCTTTTTGTGTTGGCATGACAACTTTTTTTACCACACGCGCAGTGTTGTTGATGTCCACAGGAGCGCTCATCAGCATCGCTCTCAGCCTAGCTCATTGCAATTTGCAACTCCATATGGTTGCATATGGTTGAAGGCTCATGTTTATGGGTCATGTTCATGTTCATGTTCATCATGTTCATGGCAACGACGTCTCCTACGGCTTCCGATCGTGCCTCACAAGGACAATCGACACACTCCCAACACGCTCCCAACGCGCTCGTTTTGCCGAACCTTGCAAACTTTGGCCCCTTTTAAAAATGCACGCGTAACCTACTTCGCACCACATACGTACAACTTCCCCTTCCCCTGGCATTTGGTCCTTTTGATCACTGGGAAATCCACTCCTTTTTTTCTTGTTTCTTCATTCTTTTTTCTTCACTTCACCCGTTTTTTACTACCCATCACACTCGCTAACAGGGACATCGTCCTTAGACACTCTTTCAAATTACCATGAAGTCCGCTCTTTTAATTGCGCTCTCTCTGAGCTCTGCACTGGTTGCGGCTGCTCCTCATGCTGAGATCCAGCATGGCCATCACGCCCATAAGCGTGCCGTAGCTTACGAGTACGTTTATCTTACTGTTACCGTCGACTCTGACGGAAACCCTGTAGAGGTTACCAGAGCCGCTGTATCTACCGCTGCCGCTGATGTCGCTGCTGATGTTACTACTGCCGCTGCTGCTGCCGCCACTACGACCTCTGCCGCTGCCGTAGTATCATCGGCTGTTGCCGCCGCTAGCTCCTCCAGCTCACCCGTCGTAGTAGTTTCTTCTGCTGCACCTACTACTTCTTCAGTCGCCCCTACTACGTCTTCTGTAGCACCTACTACTTCTTCAGTAGCACCTACTACGTCTTCGGTTGCTCCTACTACGTCTTCGGTTGCTCCTACTACGTCTTCGGTAGCATCTACGTCTTCGGCCGCCTCTTCTTCTGCTGCTCCTACTTCGTCTTCTGCTGCTCCTTCCACTTCCAGCTCCTTGGCTGTTTCTTTCGTCTCCTCTTCGTCTTCTGCTGCTGCCTCTTCTGCTGCTTCTTCTGGCTCTGCTTCTGCTTCTTCTTCTGAGTCTTCTACTTCCACATCTTCAGGCTCGTCTTCTACTTCGACCTCTTCCTCCGGTGACGTTTCTGTTCATGCTATCGGTGGTGAGTCCAGTCTTAAAAATGCTGTCAGCGCTTACGCTGATATCTCTGGTTCTTTCACTGATGGTTCTTACGATTGTGACTCCTTCCCTTCTTCAGAGCCTGGTGTCTTGGCCCTTTCCTATCTTGGATTTGGTGGCTGGTCCGGTATTTACAACTCTGATACTTCTACTGGTGGTTCTTGCGCTGAGGGATCTTACTGCTCGTACTCTTGCCAGCCTGGTATGTCCAAGACCCAGTGGCCTAGTACTCAACCCTCTAACGGTGTTTCCGTTGGTGGTCTGATCTGCACTGGCGGTAAGCTTTACCGTACCAATACCGATGCCGATAACCTTTGCAGCTGGGGAAGTGATTCTGTTCGTGTTGTCTCTGAGCTTTCTGAATCTGTTGCCATTTGCAGAACCGATTACCCTGGTACTGAGAACATGGTTATTCCTACCATTGTTGGTGGAGGTGAAACTGCCACCCTTTCTTGTGTCGACGAGTCTACCTACTACAAGTGGCAAGGCAAGGATACGTCTGTTCAATACTATGTTAACAATGCTGGTGTCAGCCAGGCCGACGGTTGCATCTGGGGTACCTCAGGCTCTGGTGTTGGTAACTGGGCTCCTCTTAACTTTGGTGCTGGCTACGTTGACGGTATCGCTTACGTTTCCATCATTCCCAACCCCAACAACGTTGAGGCTGCCAACTACAATGTCAAGATTGTTGCTGACGGTGATGATAGTGTTGTCAACGGTGAATGTGTCTACGAGAACGGCTCCTACAACGGGTCTGGTTCTGATGGCTGCACTGTGGCCGTCACCAGTGGTAGAGCTAAGTTTGTTCTCTACTCTTCTTAAACTGATGCTTTCATCCCCTTCTCTCACTAGGATACGCACGTTTGCTAGTTTTTTTTCTAAATTTATTTTCTATTTTTGACTGAATTTCTCTTTGTCTGGATTCTTGTAAGCTAAGCCTATTTTTAATTGTATTTCGTACTGTATGCGCGTATGCTGGATTAGCTATAGAGTAATGTAGGCGGGTGCTCCTTGATTCATTAGAGTTTGGGATTTTGTGTTTTTATTTTCATAACTGGTTGAGCCGAGGTCGACTGAAGACTGGATTTTTAGCGAATCTTAACGAATATTAAGCACTGGAAAGTTGAAAGTTGAAAGTTGAAACTGTAAATGAGGTTAGCTTTGGGGTAGTCTCAGAGCTTAGCTATAGGTCGACTTAGGTAGGAGAGAACAGGAGGCACATGGAGTAGTGAAGTCTGACCCTCACGGTGCTGATATCAATGGTTGATATACGTTACAGACTTAATACCGGCCCTTACTGGGTAAGACATTGAAAAAAAGGAAAAGGGGGCGATTATGATT
This sequence comes from Geotrichum restrictum, assembly GCA_030563985.1. NCBI lineage: Eukaryota > Fungi > Ascomycota > Dipodascomycetes > Dipodascales > Dipodascaceae > Geotrichum > Geotrichum restrictum. The sequence continues at coordinate 27,960 of JAJMKT010000227.1, forward strand.
GGCTGACATAAATAGCTGGCTGGGCAGACTAGTTGGGTAACTTGGGAGGGGGGGGGGGAGGCTATTTTTGAAGGGAAAAAAAAATTAATTGGCTGGCTCAAGTCCTACTGAGCTTTGTGTTTATTGGTCTAGTAGTACAGTTACAGTACGACGAGTACGTAGACGGTCATACAACTGAATATTCATTACATGTAGTGCACGTTGCAAACTGGTAGCGCTCTACAGGATTTCAAAGTTTGGCTTTTCTGTCTACTGTAGTGTGGTCTTGCTGGTTGGCCACGTATATACCGGTCTTGCGGGTGCGGTCTTGGTGGCAACGTTGAGTGGTCTGCGGATCCGATTTCTGTGGCTGTAGCTGTGGGGTACGTGCTGTACCTGTAGGCTGTACGTAGACTCTGACCAGCGTAGTCCATATACCGGTTACCGGCGGTACATACCCGGGACTCCAGGAGAGCATATATTTTAAGTCAGCAGATGTGTCTGCTCTAGAGCTCTGCATGCAAGGCTCTATGATTAGAACATACTGTAGCTATTGTAGGGGTCTATGCCCATTTGACTGGTACGGGGGTTAATGGGTGCATATGTATCTGGTGGTTAGTACCGTGGTAGCATGGTACTGTACAGCTGGTCAAGCTTGCTAGCGCTGAGCCCTGGGGGCTTGGAAATTTTTTCAAAAAAGTCTGGCTCAGGAGAAATACTGGACCTAGACTCAGTGACCAGTGACCACTGAGTCACTGACCACCTAAAAATTAGCTGGGCCCCAGACCGAGACCGATGTTGATGAAAAACTGTAATCTATAGTCCAATCCAGCTTACTATGGGTAATATATTCAATAGTCTCCTGAGACTCTCCTCGTGAATTTCCAATGATATCTGTTTTCTTCACAATGTACGGCTGGACAGCGAGGCCTTACTAGTCTAGAGAAAAGAGTCAATTGTGGCAAAGTACGTAACTGTTGGATATTTAAACGCATGGTAACGTTATGGATCTGCGATTATCGATTTCCTTAAGTATTCGAGAATTCGAATTAATTAATTGGCAAAGAGGACAAGAGGCCGTTCTTTAGCACGTAATGCGATCTGCAGCTTTTGCTGTCCAGAGTCTAGACATATTTCAGTAAACCTATATATGCGTACGTCATTTTGGCAGCTTTTAATCATGAAATACTGCATTTTTGATGTTTTTGATAATTTTGAATAATTTTGATTAAATTCTCGTAGATTGAATTCGTGACGTAGACTGGCTCTGATTGGCGTGTAAAATTTAAGCCCGCATGCGAGTATAGGAGCATTCCTAGTCTATCAAGTACAGTACCAAGACTAAGTCCCTAAGCTTCTTGTCGACCTTTCATCAAACTGAGAACATTGCCTGATATATGCCGCAGTGTCAGTTGCAGTGGTCTGCCGATGAGTTAACGTTTGTCAAACATTGACCCTGGCATTGCTGACAATGCTGACATTGTTAGTGGCCAGCGCTCAAACTGCAACTGGTAACTGAGGATGAAAAAACTGTTGAAATTAAAGAGGTGTTGTCAATCACTCAAGCTGCAAGACAGGTAAGTAGTATAATACGAGGCTGCATTGACGCATGGCTTGGGTTAGTTGCCTTGAAAGAAACTTGAAAAGCGTTTAAGAATAACTTCAGTCTGTCTATATAGTGGGCTTTTCCTAGAGTTCTTTATCCAAAAAATATTACTTTCCCTTTTAACAGCATATATTCAGTCTTAGTGACCCTTCATACAGATGATCAACCCTATTCTCATATCTCAACAAAAACTGCCTGGTTCAGTTACAACTCCCGAGCTCTCAAATCTAAATGTATAGTATTTGTCTCGTCTACTAGAGTCGCTAGACTGGCTATATACGCAAGATCGACACTGAAAATGCTGAGAATTCATAGCTTACAAGTACAATACGTAACAATGCAGGGCTGGTATAGCTGCAGCCTACAGTGCCCTAAACTGCCTACAGTGCCTACAGTGCCCTACAGTGCCCTACAGTGCCCTACAGTGGCCTACAGTGGCCTACACTGTGGCGGCGTTGCCCCTACAGCAGTAGAATCCGAATAGACTAGACCCTACTCACCCCCTACTGCTATTGTACATATGTAGCTGTCACTTTTCCCCGCAACGCACAGAATGACTTGCCTTCAATCGGTCTATAAATGCTGTTATTTAATAGTTTAGTACCGTACACGGCGTACAGTAAAACAATGTTAAAATTCTACCAGAAATTGTGCGCACGCGTGAAGTTAAGAACTACAGTGGCTTGGAAAAGTACCAAACTTTTTCATCAAATGCTGTATAAACACTTTTTGTGTGGTCATTTATCTTGCATTCATGAACATGTAGCATTTTCAGTATGGTTCTATTTGAGAAGTGAAGATCTCAACGTCTCCTTTCTCACACTAACAACCTTTCTTTGTATTGGATCTCGAATTATTAATACTTTCAGTGTGGTGTGTTTATATTTTATTTGATGAGTGAGTATATCAACTTCTCCTTCCTCACTCTAAGAAGTATTGCTACGGTAATGCTGTGTATTGTACTTAGACTAACTAGTCGAGTCTAGCTAGCAAAAGGGTAAAGGGGAAAGAGGATAGGGGGAAAGGGAGCACAGTTTTGAATTATTAAGGCCTCAAGACCTTGACTTTATATCCCTAGTCCCCTAATAAATCTTGAGCAAGAGCTAAGTGTACTTTTACAGCTATAATCTAAGCGGGAATTTTATAATGCACATGTATTGAACGCTGAGCTGCTGAATCCTGAAGGTATCTTGGGATATATAGAATGAAAACAAGAAAACATCAAAATGGTTTTATGGATCTCCTTAATTTCTATAAATGATTTTACTTCTTAGATAGAGTGACCCAGCCCATGGCTAATTCAAAAAAACTATTACTTGTCGCTGATTGTTATAGCTACTAGCTTATATTTCACAACTACTGTAAATTTTTATTTTTATTTTTTAACCAAGAAATATACGGTAAGTCCAAACGGCAAATCGATATACTATAATAAGTTCTATAAATTTAATAATACACGAATTTATATTTGACTCTATTGTGAAATTTACTTACAGTAAATGTTTAAGCAAAGTTTATGGAGAGTGCTTCCAAAATGCTCCAGTGATTTTCAAACCGAGATTTGAATAGCCTAAGACTCTACTGTATCATCATAAATTCAAGATGAATAATGATATGAAGGTTAGTGTATCACATGTGAATTATACAACTGTACTGATGTTATAACGTTTAATATGCTGTAGAGCCGACTTGTGTGGATTACAACTGCTGTAAAACAAATTGTAAGCAAATAACAATACTCTACAGAGTCTACAATACAGTGTAGTAGAGTGTACTGTACAAGGGAAAAAGCGAAAAAAAAATTAGTTTTGACACTAATTTATTTTTATCCAATCAGCCATCACTCAAGAAAACAAAGATTGTTAAAATCGACGTACAGTATTCTTCGGCAATATTTATAACTTTCCGACATCTAGCTTTAATCAATATGTACTATATACTATATTCCTTTTCTTTCGTTAATCTTCGCTAGCTGTATGACATTATCTAAAATGTCTGGAGTGAGAATGGGAGTTGTAACTACTGACTTCCAATAGCAGACGCTGCCATAGGTATCAATTTGGGTCATAAGAGGAGCGACGTCCACAGTCCCTTCCCCCCTCTCACAAAAATGCCCCCACGCTACAAGGACTACAATAAGTAGGGTTTCCTGAGTACACTCGGCTTGCAGTGGTTCAAGAGAGAGAGAGTCGAAAGAGAACTCTGACGCACTAAAAAGCCGCGCGACCCACCCTTCCTCTAGCCTAGCTGATCATACAACAACCACCAGGCTGTGAAGATACTGTATAAAGCCAACCGGCGGAGAGGAAACTAGTACAGGAGTTTAAATAGAACAGTATACTACTAGTGTATAAGAAATTCGAAGTATGTCAAATAGGTAAAAATGCCTAAAAAAAAGAAAAGGTTCCTGGAATTGATTAACAAGGTGACTGTCTAGAAAACGAAATATAAAAAAAGTAAAAAATAAAAGTAAATACGAAACACCCCTCCTGCTATGAGCATTAACAACTCTGTCAATATAACAGTTTGTCATTGTATTAAGCCTTTGCCCTGTGTCGTGTTGCCTCCATCAAGTCCCGAACAATGCCTATAGTTCTATTCCTTCTTCTGCAGCTTTCGTTAGTTGTCGTATAACCATAATGAAATCCGATTTACTCAGAGAATACTCACACCTTGCCGCTAATTCATTTTTCTTCTTTTTTTTTTTTTTAAAAGGGAAAAGTTCCCAGGATTGATGAACGAGGTGAATATCTAGAAGACGAAATATAAAAAAAAAAAAATTTGAGTAAATATGAAGCCGCCCTCCTGCTGTGAGCATTAACAACTCTGTCAATATAACAATTTGCCATTGTATTAGGCCTTCGCCCTTTGTCGTATTGCCCTCCATCAAGGCTCGAATCATGCCTCTAATTCTACTCTTCCTTCTGCATTTAACAGTTGGTGGCCGCTTTTGGGGATGTAAACACCAAACCTCAGCAATAACATAATCCACTTGATATCTCCAGCGTTGCCGCTAATTCATAATCAGGGGAGAAAGATAATACTTTATTCATGCCATATGGCTTTACTTGATACAAAACAATAGTTAAAAAAGAAAAAAAAAACACAAACTAACTTGATAATTCCTCCAACATTCGCCTGCACTGAAAACCGTATGACTTAGTCCTTCTTTATTTCTCGCTTTTTTTGTTTTAATTTTTTTTTCGCTAGTAGTCGTATAACCGTAATTTAGCCCGCTTCACACTGAGAATTCTCGCCCCTTGCTGCTTCATAATCAGGCCCCCCAGTTTTTCTTTTTTTTCATATTTAATGTGATGAACGATGTATTAAAATACTCTCCAAAGAGAATATCTGACCCTCCAGAACCATCGCCGAATGCGGACACGACATCAACAAACATTGCTGCAGATGCGAATAACAACACTAACTCCAACACTAACACTAACACTAACTCCAGACTAGGACATCCAAAAGGCAAGAAGCCCAAGAAAAGGAAAAAGAGAATAAATACTGACGAAGTATCTCCCCAACGAACAAACACCATCCAAAACACCGACACCACATTGTCTTCGACAGAGGATAATATACAAACAGGAGAACAACTGCGACTCCAGCTATCCGAACAGACCAATGAGCGGATGCAAGGCCCCCATTCTCACACCCGTACTGTGATTGTTGCCCAGGTGGGAACAAGTACCGGATCTAGCTCCGTTAGTACGATCCACCCACGGCCAACCTAGGCTAGAAAAGGTTAGGCCAATCTTTATTTGTGGGATCTGGGGCGAAATATGGGTCTAATAGGGCTTCCGAGCCCTATAATGGCCAATTATTTATTCCGTTATAGTGACGGGCTGGTACTGTTATATAATAGATTAGGTAATAAAAACACTATAAACAAACGATTGGACGGTTAGTGTAGTGGTTATCATCTTCGCCTTCCAAGCGAAGGACAGGGGTTCGATTCTCCTACCGTTCATCTTTTTGGCATCGGCGTGATGTCAGACCCGGTGTCAGGTCCGGCCCTCGCTAAGCGTCGGATGCCTGAGTAATAAGCTCGAATAGGGGCCTGTTCCTATTCGGATGTGTGTATAATATATAAGATGGTTTGAATCGAGCTAAATATCTCTTATGAATGTTAACAAGTGTTAAGGGGGATATACTAGACTAGGTGCAAGGCACTTACTTCTTCTTTAACGGAACGTCTTCTCTGGGCCGTGATGCATTAATGATGAGGAATGTGTGTGTGCGTGTAGCGTTCTTGTGTGCTTGTACGCTGCAACGAGTAATGAGAGAGTAGTGTGTGTGATAGAGCTTCAGCGCGTGTTGGGCTAAGAGCATGTATGGATACTTGTAAAGTCATGCGCGTTCGTGCTGTACAAGCTGTTGACACCGTGGTGGTGGTCCTGTCACTCCAGTATCATCGACTGTGTCTCTCGTCGTTCTCCAGTGAGTAGTGTGTCTTTACTGGATAGTTCAGGGGATGGCACTGTTACTCTGAGTATGGTTCCTGTAGCTCTCGGTATGCAAGCTAGCCGCACCCACCTTCCATTCTATCAGGCGGTCACAGAAGTACACGTACGAGAACTACGTTCAGGGTGACTGCGAAAGCTTTTCACCTGTAATTAACTCTCTCGTGAAGACTCACTCACTGCTGACCGCCAACGACGACTGTCGACGACAGTCGAGGAAACGATCGTGATACGAACGCCACCGCCACGCACACACCTTACATCGTTGATCCACTATAACCCAAAGAAGACATTCCTTTCAAAGAAGAAGTAAGTGCCTGGCATCTCGCTTAGGGAATCTTCCTTCACATATATATTAACATTCATTCATAAGAGATATTTAGCTCGATTCAAACTATCTTATTTTATTGTACACACATCCGAATAGAAACGCGTTCCTATTCGAGCTTATTACTCGGACTTCCGACACCTAGCGAGTGCCGGATCTGACATGACACCGACTGTCAGGGTACGGCTGCGGCTAGCCGCACCCACCTTCCATTCTACCCAGCGGTCACAGAAGTACACGGTACGAGAACTACTACTACGTTCAGGGTAACTGCGAAAACTTTGCAACTGTCATTAGCTCTCCTGTGAAGACTCACACTCACTGCTGACCGCCCACAACTGTCTACGACAGTCGAGGAGACGATCGTAAT
>JAJMKT010000228.1:0-34510 GCA_030563985.1 Geotrichum restrictum
TCAAAGACTCTATTGTAATCTAACCGGTAGAAGACTCAATAAGTAAATAAAATGGGCCTAAAAAAAAAAAAAGGGCAATCTGTGTCGCGATCACTGTACGCGTGTGATATCAAGGGACGTAACACACGGAGTTCACGGACTGGAATGACACGGGATACAAAGAGGGGAGTTGGCATTCGAGAGGGGGATACAGTGTCCAGAAAGAGGTCGAGTTTCCCTTGAATATTTAAAATATATAGTCTAGCGGATTTGATAATGCTATAGCTAGCCAGTAAACTACTTTCACAAACAAATGCACATAACCTGTGACTATTGCTTGAAAAAGGGATTACTGTAGTCTATTGCTTTGCTATTGCGTTGATATTGCGTTGATATTGCCTACAATGCCTAGGGACTATACTTTTTTTTTGTCTACTTTTGTAAACTCTCTTGTCAACTTTTGTCAATTTTTCATAGCTACTAATAGCGATTTATTCAAGACATCTTCAACTAGCTAGCTGTTAATTCAAAATTTATTACAGTACAGTAATTTGCTATTGATAAGTATGTACTGTATCTATAGTCTACCTGCAAACAAGTCCTGCAAATGCAACAACAAATGCCGTGTCCCTTGATATAATTCTACCAATAATCTATCATCAAACACAACCTCGTAGACTAGACGTCTAGACTACGTACGTAGTAGACTACTGTGCAGCTGTAAATAGCCCGTAATCGTAATCGATTAGACTAGACTAGATGATAGCTGCCCGTCGCCAACTTGTCAGTGTCACACTTCTGCAGCTTGCCACCGCCATTGCCCTGCGGCATTCCTCCCTTATTTGTGAACCCGCGCTGAAAGATTTTATAAGCTAGTCGCGCGGTGACACGGTGACACTAACACCCATAATTTGGCAGTAGACTACTGTACTGTGCTCTACTATATATAATTAAGCCACATCCTGAATATAGCCTACAGTAGAATCTGAGTAGATAAAATATATGACATTACCCTTAGCTACGGGCTAATTAACATGTTGTGAGTCGACTCCTGGCCTATCGTTTTGCGTGTTTGCGAGCGGATATCCTTAAACTCTTCTCTTGGTTTAATTAGACTAGTCAACTAGTGTGCAGTTGTGAAAGTAACAGATATATATACCTGGGTAACCTGGTCCTGAGGCACACGCAACAGCCGACTAAATTTTAGTATACCCCGAGCACGAAGTACGGTATGTTAAGCCTCTGTTAAAAAAATCTCGACTACCGGTAGACTACTTAGTCTATTTATTTTTCAGCTGAATTATTCACTGAATAGACTACTGTAGCTAGTAAACCTATAACTACAGTCCAATGATTACTTGGAACCCACAAGATCAGGGTTGCAATTGGAGCCTTGTATCACAACCATTTCACTACCGGTATATATAGAAAGTTTTATAGATAGTATATACTGTGCTCCGAAATACTTAACCAAAGTCAGTTCACCGAGCTGCCGTTAGACTAGTCGAGTCAACTTCAACCAAGACTTGCTCAGAAATGCTTCAATTCTTGCCTTCAGAAAACCTTGTATGGAGCTCTTCACCATGTCCTTAATCCTATGAGTGTCAAGTTGTCAACCCACTTTGGTTATTACCTGAGTACATTGAGAATGGTCATCATTGGGCTCAGAGCGATTAACTCAATTTTTCTTTTTCCGTTACTCGCAAACTTCTGTGCACAATGATAGATTCTCATTCCGATCGACGTTACGGGAGCACATATATGCGTCGATATTACTGGCCACAGAAAAAAAAAAAAACGTTTGCCAAAAAGCTTATAGCTTAAGCTTTTTTTTCCAGAGGAAACCCGTCCTGATTTCAAAAAGGATATATCTCATCTTTGGCCTTTGTTAGGGGTTATGAAAATATACTATAGACAGGACTTGGCTACTTATCTGAAAAAAAAAAAGTGTCCAAATTCAATCGATTCACCACTCAACTATGTCAAGACTTTTAAAAACAACATTAGCCTCACTTTGATCGGTATAGAACAGTCCACTTGCAATGGTACTTACCACTCCAAGAATCCTTACTTAGAAGTAAATCACTCGAGGCCAAGTATGTTTCTTCTTTTATAGATTTGGTATCTTACTTTGGACGGTCTCCATTTCTGGTGAATTTTCTAGTACAATACAGTACTTGCCATCCACTGATTGTGATGATGCAATTAGAATTAATACTATTCAAGACCGTGAAACAGAACTTATTCCAGTTTGTCGTTTTTTTTTTATTTATTTTTTATCTGAATGTGGCAAGGATTTGATTTAAGCTTTTCTAATCGCTCTAAAATTTGTTGTCACACCTCACAAGTACCTGACTTGACTCACAAGATAAAGTTTTTACTTATCCTGTTATCGGAGGTGCATCCCATGCCATGACATACTTGGATGTGTCGACTGTTAATTCTTTATGCTATATTCGATCTGCTCTCTAATGGAGTGTTTTCCGCCAACTGTCAGAGTTTTAAAATGCACAAGTAGTCAGCTAATGGATCTCAAACGATCAAAGAAGAGCAGTATCAAAAATTTGATAACGTTGACTACATTCTCTTACGTTCCCCAAAAGTCTAGGTGTTGCTCAAAACCGATCATATAGACTACTTTCGGAACTTGACCAAGTTACAAGTGATTAACAATTAGGACACAAATGATGGTCCTTGTCAGCGCTCAATTGTTTTAAGGCATTTTTCAGCCTCTTAAGCTTATAAACAATCAAAATCTTTCGCGAGCTTGAGAATCAGTGATTCTGCTTCAGGATTCAAAGAAGAAGTCAAACTAACATTGCCTCATTTTATATCCGCAGGGAGACACTTTGAGTACAGTTTGCAACTTTGGCCGGAGAACTTTCAATAAGAAACACCACGGAAAACGAAAAAAAAAAAAAAAAAAAGTACAGTACTGTACTTGTTTGAAGAGATACATTTAGAGATTTCCTGAGACGGCGAGAAATTCAAAATTTCTTACTTTTGTGAAGCTCCTGATCCAAATGACTTTAAAAAAATAGTATGGAATAAGAGTTTTTTTTACGGTCTATTCATAGTTAATTACCATTAGACTATAGACTAGCCTGCCGTCGCTTTTTTTTTACAAAAAAAAGTAGGCTTTCTTCCTGACAACCTTTTTAACATGTAGTATTTGCTTCCAAAGCCCCATGGCAAGCTGATCAAACAAACCAATACAATCTAAACCTAACCAAGACTACCGAAAAAAAAAAAAAAAAAACCTTAGTAGAGAATGTCTGCATAAGATTAAAGCCCGCGGAACTCTCTCGATTTTATGTCTGGGTAGAGACTGTACAACAAAATAAAGATCAGAAAAAGCTGAAACCTCTCAATTATAAGACTCAGTCAAGCTCAAAAAGTGGAGAGTAGTGGTTTATATTAATTTGAATCCTACTAGTTCAATTCATATCATGATATCTTTGGATGTTGAAATTGAAATAAAGCTATAGTCAGTGCTGTACGGTATTTTGCAGATTTAGATTTACCTAGAGTTAACCAAGAAGAAAACAATTCCAAACCAGATTTATATAGCATAAATTAGTGCTTGGACCCATCTAGTGATTCTAGTCTACTGGTATATCGATCAGTTTTACAGTATGCATAAGAAAAATACTATATAGCCATCTACACGATACACAAAAGTTAATTCTACGTTAACGCTTCAGACTCTGAAAGCCTAGTACTATCGATATATCTAGGGATTCCAGGCTATAGCCTATACTATAACCTATATGGAGCACCCACGGGCCCACGGACAAGAGTCTCGGGAAGAACCTTTATTTGCCGTCACTTCTGTGGGGCTCACCCATTTGCATTCCCAAATATAGTAGATCAGGTCCTAGTCTATACTGTATAGCTACATCTTATCTATAAACTATCTACAACTAATACTACTGTACAGTATATATACAATACTTTACAATATTAATGCTTTACATATTCCAAAGACGTCTGACACAGATCAATCATCAATGACCTGCAGGTCGACTCATTGCAGAGCGCTATAGCTATTGCAGGCCGAAACACCAGACCGGGTGTCCAACATCAACACAACGTTACCACAACGTTACCGTAAGTCCAATACCAAGCTAGCTAGACTACAGCAGTTTAAAATTCCAAACCTAGAATTGTGCTATATCTAGCCGTATAGTCTACTTGGGTACTTGTGGGCCTTGGAAGGCAGCAACGTATAGACCTAGTACGTATCGTCGTCGCATACTGAATTAGTCCAGGCTATCCAGTTACCCAGGTCCCAGTTATATCCAGTTATCCAACTACAAAAGTTAAACGGGAGTGAAAGAGACTCTTATCGATAACCAGTCTATACGTACTGAGTCTAGAACCATTGTAGACACAGGATAGCAGCACTACGTAGTGGATAGTCTAGTGGACACTGGACACTATTGTAAAACGCGTTTTATTTACTTGTATGCTGTATTTTTATATTTTCAGCATTATTATAGATATATAGACCGGTAGACTGTGATCAGTTGTAGACCGGACTAATGAGCATCATCTTGTATAGTCTACCGGTAAGTAATCGATTGAATGGTAATAGATTCATTAATACTGTACGTATGTTTATCAATGACAATGTCAGTTCAAGGGGCAGCAGTTCAAAAGAAAGGGAAAAAAAAAAAAAAAAAAAAAAAAAAATCAACGTCTTTTCATCTTAATTCTAGATTTCATTAATTTATTATTGGTCATTACTTGGCAAGCAGACTCAAGTCACTCAGCTACAGACTGTACTGACGTCCACGCACATCCAAACAGCAAGTGAGCAGTCACATCTAGACTACCTTGTCCCACAGTCCAGTTTATGGCCTAATTTCAACCATCCTTGAGCAAGTTGGGCTTTTCAAAAACTTCCAATTATCTCTACAACTACAACTAACATTCATCATCTTTCATTGCATACCGATATATAAACATGATCCATTTTCCATTTTCCATTCTCGATTTCTTCTACCTATCTATCGCGTCACTTTGCTGCGCATACGGATCGTAGTCAAAATCTAGCACCTCTATAAAAGTCCGGTCGTTTCGTTGCACCGCCGCAACACATCGCCGCTGGTCAAATCGCACCTGCCAAATACGTGTCAGACCGTCCAAAAGGTCCTGCACTAGTTTGCCTGTCCGAATATTCCACAACTTTAGCGTATGCTCGGATCCTGAAATTACCTTGTGCTCATCATGCTGAAAACATGTAATAGCACCAACGTGGCCCTCCAGCTTGTGAAGAGACCGGCCATTATCAGGGTCCCACACTCGAAGCGTTGAGTCCGCAGCGGCTGAAACTAGCGTAGTTCGGTTGAGGTCAAGCAGACCAACAAGAGACGTATGCCCCTCAAGCGTGTACAATAGCGTTCCAGTTTCCAATGACCACACCTTTACAAACCAGTCCATAGATCCTGAAATGCATCGGTTGCGCTTGTAGTCCAATACCGCAGAATAAACTCTTTGCGCGTGGCCTGTCAAAACCCATCGACACTCGCCCGTGTCGATATTCCACACGCGCACTGTCGAGTCGTAACTGCCAGAAACAACGGTGTTTCCGTGCCCCGACAGAGCACGTACACTGCTCGCATGACCCTGAAGAGACCGCAGAAAGTACGCACCGCCACTGTCTGGCCCAGCGGCATCCAACTGCTCATCTGTAATGTGGTCAGGCACGGGAGGAGGCAGTTTCCAAACTCGTAGTGTAGCATCGCGAGAACCAGTAATTATGACTGGAAATTTGGGGGCCATGATCGGTAAATTTGTCACGGGGTCGACTCCCACTTTTACTGGCAACAGCACTTCCAAACATCGTACTGTAGAAGTATGGCCAGTGAAACAGTGAGTACACTTGCCCCGCTTAATATCCCACACTCGAACGGATCTATCCGTCGACCCAGATACAAGCGAGTCGCCCACGTACTGTAAAGCCCAAACACCTCCGTCGTGGCCTTCGAGCTTGAAGCGCCGTTCGCCCGTTTGCGAATCGTAGACCGTAATCGTGTGATCGTCGGATCCAGTAATAATCTTATCATCGTCAAACTGGAGGCACGTAACTACGTCGTTGCCGTTTCCCTCAATAGTTAGCGGGCGAGGCTTGCAATTCGAGTCCAGCCAGTTTCGGTTGATAATCAGGTATTTCCTTCTGTAGATGGCCTTGTAAATGTTGATTGGAGGAGCATGGGCATCGTCAAACGTCTTTTCAACCTTCTTTCCCTTAATGATTCCCCAAGACGTGTAATCCCACTCTTCTGCAACAGCTCTTTGAACTTCATTGTCGTCGATCGTGTATTCATCTTCAACAAGTCGAGTTTTCCAAATGGTTTCAGATGAGTCGACAATATTGCGCCACGCCCGAGACACTTGACTTGCTGCGCACAGCGTCTTGAAGTCAAGCAATTTTAAAATGTCGTGGGTAAGTTCAATCGGAAGAAGAGTCAGGAAATCACATCGCAAAGAGGGAACTATATTTTCAGCCATCATGGATAGCGATCTTCGGTCAGTCACACTTAGAAGTTTAGCAAGCAATGCTCGCTGCATTTCTGTTGGTAGGGACTCATACGAGGAAAGGACTTTTGAAAAGCTGTTTAGGGTTTGTTGTGAGGAATATTGTGTCTCTTCCTCTTCACTGCTGGATGAGCTTGCAGGGGACGGAAGGGGGACGGGGGAGCCATCTTCCATGGTCTCATCGAGAGAGTTTTCGTTATCGGAGCACTCAAGGGGTGCCTTGTAGGTGGGTTCTTGAATTCTGCGCTTGTGTGTGTTTTCCTCAAGAACATAGAAGAGGCCATCTCTATTATCGACAGCGAGAGGCGTAGGAGAGGAGGTGCGTTTTAGTGATTTTGAAGTGATGGATCCAGGTGTGGCGGTGCGGGAGGATGCTGGTAAATGAGAGAGTTGTGGAGTAGCACTAGTAGGGAGAACATCCGCAGCTGCTATGCTTACTGTGGAATCATGCTCTTGATATTTGAACTTTTGGCTTCCACGGTTGAAGTAGAACTCTTTGAGATAGTCCGGTGATTCGATGGAATATAGCGGATACAGCCGGTTTCGTATTGATGGATCGAGGCTCGAGATTCTGTGGGATTTTGAGAGATTAAGAGATGCAGATGTTGGAGATTGTCTCAAGGAGCCGGGCGCGTCTGTGAGAATACTCGTGCGGAGTGGCAGGCAGTTCGCCTCACTAGAAAAACTGTGAAGTTTCATGGACTGCTCAAAAGGCACCGGATGCAGGGAAGCGGTAGACGGGGACGGCGTTAAGGATGAGGGTATATCAGTTGCTTGATCTTTTTTAGACATGATTTGAGTAGATATTAAAGTGGTGGCTTCTATAGAGATCTGTTACCAAGGAAGGGAGCCGGAGGGGCAGAGAGAAGTACAAGAAAGCAACAACTTCACAGGAGAGTGCGAATAGGAGGATGCGAGTAGCAGAGATGAGAGATGAGAGATGAGAGGTGAGAGGTGAGAGGTGAGAGATGAAGGTAGATATACTGGAGAAGAGACGGGATAAAGATGGTGGCGATGAGGAAGTTCTTATAGGTGTGAGAGTGATGGTTCGAAGTAGAAAAAGGTATCAAGTAGGAAGGTTGAAGGAAGGGCAGGAAAAGGAAAGAAAAAGGAGACAATAATAATATTTGTTGCAATTTCAAAACAGCACAAGAATGTTGTTTGGGTCGGTTTTTGTGGGATTAATTTTTGATTGTTCCCAAGAATCGATTTGCCATGTTTGCCATGGCCAACTGTTACTCCAGGGTTTCAAAGCAATAGCTCAGCGGAAGGTCAGCGGAAGGTCAGCGGAAGCTGCTCTAGACAACTATGGTTCATGTTGTGAGTGAGTGGAGAGACGCCGAGACGGTGTGATCTTGGTGGAATGACCTCGCTGCTTACACTGACAAGGGACTCACCGTTAGTGAGATATCGGGATGTAGCCTGTGACCAAAAGGCAGATACGCAGACGCTCGACACTGCTGATAACACTCCTCAAGGCCCTTGAGACTCGTGGGACTCTTCCCTAACTAACTGAATGATTACGGATCGTTATAACTTTACAGTCAATGCTGGTGGACTACCGGTACCGCTCGGACCAGGTTTGTTGAATTTGCCTCAAAGAATTCAAAGGGTCTGGCTCCCGTGCACAGATGCCTCATGATCATATTAACAACAACAGCAACTGCCTTCAACATGAAGTCCTACATGAAGTCCTATATCAAGTCCCATATCAAGTCCCATATCAAGTCCTGAAGTCCTTGTGGCTGTCGCTTTTGCCCGTTGCCCATGGCCAAGACCGCGTTTAATATTAGCCTCGCTCCAATTAGTATCGCTTACTCATATCTTACCACGTACTGCATCTATTAAAACGCGTTAAATCACGAAAATATAAATTAGATTCAGCATCAACCCCAGCGCCAATACCAACCCCATTCGTAATGCCCGACGACGCCTTTATTCCTCCATCTGTTCCCACGGAGAGATCCTACATCTCAAATGTCTATCATTCAGATGTCCCCAGCGTAATCCAAAGCGATCTGTCAGCGCCCTGTATTCTAGGTGTGGATGAAGCTGGTCGTGGCCCAGTCATTGGTAAGTGTGTGCTCAATCTACTCGCATAAGACTACTAACTTGTCTAGGCCCTATGGTGTATGCCATCGCGTACTGTCTGGAAAGCTTTGCAGACGAGCTTGCCCAGCAAGGGTTTGATGATTCCAAGGTTTTATCTCATACCGTTCGATCCAACCTGCTAGAGCGAATGTGCTCCGAATCATCGGCTGCCAACCTGGGATGGGGAATCCATTCCCTCAGTGCACAGGAGATTTCCAGCGGCATGCTGCGTCCAAAGGGGTTTGGTTACAATCTCAACAGCCAAGCTCACGACACCACCATGAGTCTGATTCAGCAAGTTTTGGATCGTGGAGTTACCTTGTCCCATGTCTACGTCGACACGGTCGGTCCTCCGGAACGATATCAAGCAAAACTTTCGCTGCGATTTCCTGGTATCGCGTTCACGGTTGCAAAAAAAGCCGATTCCATATATCCCATTGTTTCGGCAGCGTCTATCTGTGCCAAAGTGACGCGGGATGCTGTGATTTCGCTGCACGATGAGTCGAATGGGGCCTGGGGGTCGGGATACCCCTCGGACAGCAAAACGAGCACATGGTTGAAGGGCAATGTGCATCCTGTGTTTGGGTGGACTGGCCAGATAAGATTTTCATGGCAGACGGCTACTGATGCGCTCAAGAAGGCCTCTTGCAGTGAGGTGGAGTGGGCTGAGGACTTTGAACAAAGCAGCTATACGGTATCTGACCTCTTTAGCAAGTCTGGGTCAACGATAGCAGACGATTTGCCTGTAAGCACTTCTTGGTACGGCGCATCCTGTTCTGACTGGTAGACACGGCCGTGCTGAGGTTAACAATTGCGCTAGCATATGGGTCTCCTCTGTGAAGTCCTAATCTCTCGTCTAGCAATGTGGCTTCCCTTGAATTCTTAACTCTAGTTAACTTTTCTTCTTAATATTTATTCGATAGTACTTCTGATACTATTGCAAGTTGCTCTTCAAATGTCGTCTCTTATTGTTCAATTTCAAAGAGCGTTCGTTCATTCATTCAGACTGTCTTACGCGTAAGTTGGAAAAGCGTTAAGAACCCAAACTCAAAAGCGATTTTACTACGAGAAGGCGGTGTTAAAGTAGTCTCTAGACTTTCTACCAGTTGGTTTGAGAAATACGAGTTTATTCATGCCTACTTGCTATGCCATTTTCTAGTGTCATTTGTTATTTCTGTTTGCTGCTTGCACTGTGATATTGATCCTCCGTCCTCTTAAATCTTATCCAAGTAACGCGGGCTTCTCCACAATTTCCATAGACCTATTAAGGCTGTCACATTTTCTAAGACACTGAGTTATGGTTCAACTGAACCTATACCTATAAATTTCAAATCCTTCTAACTTGTACTAACATTTCCTTACGCGAGATTAAACTCGGACCCCGCTTAGTCCGGATATATGCCAACTTTTTTTTTCCCAGCCACTTACCCATCTTACATAGTAATCGGCATGCTGGTCGAGATCGAAACCGACACCCCACTTAGATGGATTTCGAGTTCCATGATGATGGGTACTTAGCTAAGATTGTTGTGGAACATGGTGGTAAGGATATTCCTGTGGGATGCCAATTGGAGGGTGTGGAGAATGATGCTGATGTTGGGGCATTTGAGAGGTTCTCGGTGGAGGGTGTGGACGAAGGTGATAGCGATAGTGCCAGTGGGATTTTCTAATAGGAGTGGCAGATTTTTAATCCGCCGCAGGCTGCCATACTAGCGGTAAGAACGGTTGAGCCAAGGGCCGTTGAGAATGTTAACTTCTAAGAGTCTGAGTTGCAGGCGGGACGGGTGGTGTTTGAAGACGTTATTTGGTTGACTGCGTTGTTTGACCATCGAGTAGTTGATGATGCCATTGGGGTGGGTGGATCAAGACTTTGAAGCAAGTCCTTGAGAATCCCATGTACTTACTGCTGTGACCATATTAACAAACTGTTAACTAATAAAATAACTTAAAATATGAACAAACAAACTTCGCAACATACATGAAGCCACCTCCATGGACTCGCTTAATTAACTGAGTTCCATTTACTGCGGAGAAAAGTGCGGAAACAGACGACCAGATTGAAAGAAAATCCGCGCAGCTCCGGCGCATCCAATAAGCGACTTTGTCATGGCCCTTTTTTCAATCGGTACATCATTACAACTCTCCCGCTCACCTTGACCCGGCTCAAAAGCCCGAGTTGACCCCGTGATTTTCTTGTACTGCTCGTACGTGTGCTCATTAATCTTAAACAACTCTAGAGTCTGAAAGTAAAGCATGTCGTTTGGGTCTCGGAGATACCGAAACACATAGCTCATCATGTGCAACGACTCGTCTCGCGCTCGATCCACGAGGTCCCGCGGAGACTTGTCACCGAAATAAAGAACAAAATCGGCTAATCCCTCTGCTAGCAGCTGATAGAAATATACTGAGTCGTGGTAGTACCGCGATTCCATGCGCGGGGTGCTCCGGTCAAACATGACAGTGTTGCGGTTCGTGACAGCGCTCACTAGCTCCTGCGCTCGCTGCTTGTACCAGTCATTGCGCGTAACGTAATACAGCATGCAACACAACGAAATGGGCGTTCCCTGGTTATAAGTCCACTTGGCACTGTTGCGGTTATACTCGTTCTTTTCCTCATTGACAGGCTCAAGGCCGTCGCAGATCAAAAAGTCGTCGGGATCTTGAAGCCTGTCAAAAATCCAGCGGCAACACTTTTCCGCAAACTCCGTGTAGACACGAACATCACCTTTAAGATTCCTCGCAAGCCGGAGGGCTGCCAGGCCACATTCAGCGGTGGTACAAGCATTGGATCCTTTTTTTCCGACATGCCAACGGACACCGCCCGGGTTTCCAGACTGGTCAAACCCTGTCAAGAGAAATTTAACATTGACCTCTCCCTTATCCAGATACGACCTATCACCTGTAGCCTCGTAAGCTGTGATTAGGGCAGAGGCAATCTGTGCATTGTCGTCGTAGTAGACATCTTCGTTGCCATCGAAATTCTCAGAGGCGCAATACGCCTTGAATTTGGGTGAGTAGTACTTGTCAAAGACGTTGAATGCGGGTTTTAACATAGGCCCAAGTTCTTTTGGGTAGATGCGAGCGCCGTCGACAATTGCTTGGGCAATGACTGCGAGTGGCCAGACGGTGTACTTGCCGCTCGGGTCGTAGGATCCTTCGGACTTGTTGGTGTTGAGAAAGTTGGCCTCTCCGTTCTTCCAAAAAAGGTTCCAGGTTCCTCGTACTGAAAAAGAAAAACATCAATGAGTATACAGGATTCTTGTAGATAGAGTAGACTTACAGATATTGTATCCTTCGAGATTTGCATCGAGTTGTTGAGCCATTGTTGAGAGTGAGCAGCCTGATTAAACTGTGTGAAACGGTGAAGGGAAGAAGGAAGTTTAGAAACGGACGCAGTTGCATGCGTTTTGTACATATTTAACTGCGTAGCCGTTTGTCAAAATACGATAGGTCAAAAGTAAAACAAGATAATGGCCAATGAAAAGAAAGAATAATATAAATAAAAGAAGTCATTATATGCTTTACAGATATATAAAGTGCTGTCGACTCTGTCTAGGCATCGTCGGTCTAGGCGCCGGTCATTTGAGTATCAGTGGACTTGTCCTCCGTGATCCATAGCACATTATTGCATCTACGTCACAAAGTAAATGAGTTAGTAACAAGTCAAGGCCTTGAGCGCGCGTGCAAGTTTAAGAAAAGTCAAAAGTCAAACTCACCGTATTAGAATCTCCCCTAGTTTGCCCTTATTCTCGCCGTCAATGTACTCAATAGCATTGTCCAGCTGGAGGTTCATGTACGAGTCGACCGACAGGAGACGTCCGCGGTACTCGGTCTCGCCCCACTTCAGCCTGACCATGACCTGTTTTCCAGTGAGATCTTGAAGGAAAGGCTTTGGGTTAAGTGGATCAAACTAGAACAGTTAGAACAGTGAGAACAGTGAGAACAGTCGCCAGCAGCTATTGAATCACACTTACTCCCATTATGACTTGCTGTTAGATTGTTGATATTCTGCTTGAGCTTAATGTCGGTGGAAGTGAAGTGAAATTTCGCGTTTTTTTGCATAATTTCTTGTGTGTTTGCAGGGTAAATCAATATATTTCATTGAAGTTCACTCCCAAGTCTCTATCACAGTCAACACCCCACGACCATGAGCAAAGACCGTGGTAAATTGGCAGGAACTTCGCTCAAGTCGCAAGAAGATGAGTTGGCCTCATTGAAATCGCTGAGATCCATGCTAAATGCGCTCCAAGTTGCGGCAGAACGCATCAAGTCCGACATTGAGAGCGCGACTGAGAACCACACGTCTATCAAGAGTAAGAGCCTTCTTTTCTATGGCATTTGCATTTCATGACGACTCATGGCTAATTGTCTGCTATAGATGACTCGGAGCAGTTCCATGAAATGGCCTCTCGACTCGCACGGGAATCTGGATCTGAATAAGTTATTTTAGCCCTTTGCGAAATAAATACGTATTTTTTCATCTAGTTCTGCTTTTCTTTTATGTACAGCAAAGCTTCAACTTTCACATCAAATCTGGCTAAGACGAGTATTCTTGCCTCCATCGTACTCCAAGCGTATGACCACCCAAATGGTGTCTGCCAAAGCGATAGTCATGCCCAACGCGTACACAAGAGTTATCGCGTAGAAAAAGTTGGAGTTACCGGAGCCAAGGTTAATCCACAGGTGATAAAATGTGGGAGCCAATACCGAGGAGTACAAAAGAGCCAAGAGCACTGGAAAGGGATACTTGAGATGCTTGAATATGGGCTTAAACAGACCCAAAAGGGAAAAGTAGAACCCAATGTCACCGACCTCTGGGTATGCCTTGAATACTGTAGTGATTCCCACAATTGTCGTGAGGGCAAACAAGGGCATGCCTCTCAGTCTTATGGTGACAGGGAGACTGAAAATCATGGCGAATAAATGAAAGACGCAGGTGAAGAACGGTCGGAAGAAGGAAAACATTTCTGCAAAAAAGTACCACCAAATGCCAATATTAGGCGTCAAGTCATTGAAGAACAGCACGGTTCCAAATGTTGACTCCAGGAAGCTCCATGAGCCCACTGTGAGGTAGGCAAGCTCTAGGTAAATTGCTACGCTGCAGAGAAACACTGCAGAAAGCTTTACTACATGGGATAGCAGTGATCCCTGTGATTTAGGGTTTCTGGATATGAGAATAAGAGGTGGCACCAAGTATACCGAGTATAGAGATAACGTAGATCCAAGGGCCACCAAGGACATGGCCTGAATTGGTTTTTCTAACAATCATAATAACATTAGCAACAGGAGACTGCAAACAAACGCAGCAGATAGAACTTACTTGACAGTCCTGCAGCGACTGCGAGAAGAACCGCAGTATTTGAGAATATATTAGTAGACCGCGAAAGTGTCGACAGAAGAATGAATGGGTTGAACAGGTATAACGAGGAAATAATCCAAGGAGAAAAGCAAGATCCAGGCTCTGCCTTGTTCAACGCGCGGGCAATTCGATACAACGCCAATGCCGCTACGACGTCTGTCGCAGTAAAGAGCAGATTGACTGCAAACTCGCTTGGTGATATCAGGTCGCTTAGCGTTGAAAAAAGGGCCAGAAACAGCGGAGACTTTCATGTTAGAAGTGAACCGATTATTCTTCTTGTAGAGGACTCACCTGGTGGTAGACCCCTCCATCGTAAGGAGAAACTCCGTGCGAGTACTGAAACAAGCCTTCAAGAACTGATGAATGTTAGCGAGCGTTACCGTTGTGCACCGTGTGTTACTGACGTCGCTTGTAAGAAGAGACTGGAGTCGTGATTTCGACTCTGCCGTCAAGTAACTTTGACAGCGACGGTACCGAGAACAGGCTCATTCGCAGGGCCGACGCCCCAATCAACGTAGCGAGCAGTTTACTCTCCATTGAATGCGCTTGTGAATATTTGATATATGCGATATCGTCGTGTCTCCGTAAGAGGTGTCGACGTCAAGGTGTCGTTTAAGCTCTCCTAATAATGATTTTGTAACGGCCCCGTCTGTTTGTAATTTCACAGTCAGCAGCTACTAGTGATGTGGCCATTTTCAAACCTTTGTTTTTCTCGCGATCCTTCTTTCCTTCTTTCCTTCCTTCCTGCCTTCCTTCTTTTAATTCTACAGATCCAACCCGTATAGAATCCTTCCATCATGTCTCTTGAAATGGATTTTGAAGCCGCTGAGGAGATTGACGGTGTCCGTTTCTCCTGGAACTGCCTTCCAAATACTAAAATTGAGGCATCGCGCACGGTAGTCCCCATATCTTCTCTCTATACTCCTCTGAGAGAAAAACCAGACCTCGCTGTCTTGCAATATGACCCTGTTGCTTGTCGCTCCCCGTGTCGCGCTGTCCTTAATCCCTATTGCCAGCTTGATCTACGCACGAAACACTGGATCTGCCCCTTTTGCCTCAGCAGAAATCCACTGCCTGCTCATTACAAGGACATTTCACAAAACTCGCTTCCTCATGAGCTTCTTCCTACGAGCACTACAATTGAGTACATTCTCTCTCGCCGTGCACAAACCGCTCCTATTTTTATGTTTGTCGTAGATACCTGCCAAGATGAGGAGAATCTCCAGGCCCTGAAGGACTCTTTGATTGTTTCCCTCAGTTTACTCCCTCCTGATGCTCTCGTTGGTCTTATTACCTTTGGCGCTATGGCCCAAGTACATGAATTGGGCTACGCTTCTTGCAACAAGTCTTACGTTTTCCGTGGAAATAAAGACTACTCCGTCAAGCAAGTACAGGACATGCTGGGACTCTCTCCTCGTCCCCAAGGCGGAATTCCTCAAAACTCTGCTCTGCCCTCGTCGTCCAGATTTTTGCTTCCAGTACAGAACTGCGAGTTCCAACTCACAAACATTCTTGAGCAGTTGCAAAGAGATGCCTGGCCAGTTGCATCCGAAAGACGTCCCATTAGATGTAGTGGTGTTGCCCTGAGCATTGCTGTGAGTATTCTCGAGCAGTCATTTTCTAACACCGGTGCCCGTATCATGTTCTTTGGAGCTGGACCTCCCACGGAAGGCCCCGGTATGATTGTTTCTCCTGAGCTGAGAGAGGCCATTAGATCCCATCACGATATTGACCGCGACACCGCCAAGCACTACAAGAAGGCAGTCAAGTTTTACGAATCTTTATCCAAACGCGCTTCTTCTAATGGTCACGCAATTGACGTTTTTGCTGGCTGCTATGACCAGATTGGGTTGCAAGAAATGAAGTCACTCAGTAACTCTACTGGTGGAGTAATGGTTCTGGCAGACGCATTCACAACCTCTATTTTTAAGCAGTCCATCCAGCGCATCTTCAACAAGGACTCTAATGGGTTCATGCAAATGGGATTTAACGCCACTATGGATGTTCTCACTACAAAGGAGCTTAAGGTAACTGGTCTTATTGGCCATGCCGTCTCCTTAAACAAAAAGGCTTCGCATGTTGCCGAGACCGAGATTGGTATCGGTCAAACCTGCTCTTGGAAAATGTGCTCAATTACTCCTGCTCACACCTATGCAACATTTTTTGAGGTGGCTACCCAATCCAACTCCCCAATGCAACAACATACTACCCAAAAGGTCATTATTCATTATCTTACTCATTACCAGCATTCTAGTGGTACGTATAGACTACGAGTTACGACGCTTGCTAGAGGACTCGTCCAGGGCGGCAACCCCAGTATCGCGGCATCGTTTGATCAAGAAGCCTCAGCTGTGCTCATGTCGCGAATTGCCATCTACAAGGCAGAAGTCGAAGATGGCCCTGATATTCTAAGATGGACTGATCGCATGCTTATTCGTTTATGCCAAAAGTTTGCCGATTACAGAAAGGACGACCCGTCGTCATTCATACTGTCGCCGAACTTTAGTCTATACCCGCAGTTCATGTTTCACCTGAGAAGATCTCAGTTCTTGCAGGTTTTCAACAACTCCCCAGATGAGACCGCTTTCTACAGGCATTGCCTTAACCGAGAGGATCTCACCAACTCTCTGATCATGATTCAGCCCACTCTCATTTCTTTTACGTTCAACAATAGCCCAGAGCCCGTTTTACTTGACTCCGTTTCCGTCAAGCCCGACGTGATTTTGCTTCTGGACACTTTTTTTCATATTCTCATTTTCCATGGCGAGAACATTGCACAATGGCGTCGTGCGGGATACCAAGACCAAGACAATCATGAAAACTTTAGAGAGCTTTTACAGGCGCCTCGAACTGAAGCCTCGGAGCTTTTGGTTGACCGATTCCCGCTGCCGCGGTTCGTTGATACAGATGCGGGCGGATCGCAGGCCCGTTTCTTGTTGGCTAAACTTAATCCTTCAAACACGCATCAAACGTCAGGCCGAAATGGCATTGCTTCTGGGTCGCAGGTGGTGTTGACTGACGATGTCAGTCTGCAGACATTTATGGGATACCTTCAGAAGCTTGCCGTCTCTGGTACGTCGTAGTTTGAATTTTTCATACGGTAGTCTACCAATATACGATAGGAATATAAAAATTTATTACAGTACAGTACTAGAAATGAAGGTGAAATGTTTTATTTTGGGATCGATGGCATTTTTTTTTCACCATGCATGTGCACCTCGAAAAATATCTTTTTTTCAATGTCCTGAAATAGGCCGATCCTACTTAATGACCCGACTTGAAGACCCGACTTGAAGACCCGACTTAATGACCCGACTTGAACTTGAACTTCGGCTCAGTTGAAAAGAAATCTATATGCTAAGCTATATTCAAACTACACACATGTATATACAGCAGTGTGTTATGCAAACAAAAAAAAAGAAATAATTATTTGTACAAAATCTAGAATTAACTTGAAGACCTTTGCAGAGACCCTTGACTCAAAGGCCTCCAACTCGAACTAGACCTAAGCCCCTACGTATAATAGGACCCGCTCTCCTTTGCCCACAGCTTCACAGTTCGGTCCCACCCACTGCTAGCAATGTACTTATTATTAGACGCAATGTCCACCGACATGACCTTGTCAGGATGGCCCTCTAGTGTTTTTACGTGTGTCCAGGTATCTGCGTTCCAAATCTTGATGGTGCGATCATATGAGCTTGATACGAGGTACATGCCTGTGCTGCTTTTAATTTCGTCATCGTTGTGATCTGTTCTATTATTGTAGTTGGTCTCGTTGGTGGTGGTTGTCGCCGTCGCAGGAATCTCATTCGAACTATAAAACTTGACATCGGAAATTATCGACGTATGAGCAGGAATCGTAAATACACACTTATGCTGCCGGAGATCCCACACCTTGATTGTGCCATCAGCCGATCCCGTCGCAACATGCACCCCGTTCGGCGATATATCTAGTCCATAGATTCCACGCACATGTCCATCTAACGTCATAATCGAGCGACCCGTGCGTAGATCCCACATCCGACCTACGGCGTCAAGGCCCCCTGTACCTACCAACGAGCCGTCCAGATGAAACTTTATACTAAACACTTCCTTGGAGTGGCCCTCTTGCAAAAGCACCTCCTGTTGGGTGGTAATGTCCCAAAGTCGCCAGGTAGTGTCGTAGCTGGCGGATCCAACGTATTGTCCTGAGGGGTGAAAGTCGAGACGCGCGATACGGCTCTCATGGCCCGTCATGGCTGCAATGGGCTCAGGAGACGTTAAACTCCATAACAGGACAGTGCCCTCAGTTCCGCCTGTAGCCAGGTTAGCGCCCGATTCTGGTAACAGTGACGTCGTAGCGCGGGGATGCCATGCCAATCCCATTTTATCAGTATGTCCGCCACGGTACACCATGCGTTCGGACAAATCCGGAATGGAGAGGATCTTGATTTGACCGGTCCAGCTTCCAATTGCGACTGTACTTGAGTCTGGTGCGAATCGAACAATGGAGACAGGTCGGTCGAACCCGTACTGAGTGCCCAAGAGGGCATATTTTCTGAGCGGACTGATTACTTGGTCGGTCCGGTATTTGTAGTGTGTCGCAAAGGGGAGGTTGGCAAGGTAGGCTTGGTATGCGAGCCGCTGTTTAGCTCGAGGAAGTGAAAATTTTGCAATTTCTTGTCGAGCTTTCAAAAGCTCATGTTCGCCTGGTGTGTAAAACTCTTCCTCTTCTTCTTCTTCCTCTTCTCCCCCGGCGCCGGCACCACTGTCGCTACCCATATCAATATCTTCGTCTCCAAGAGTGAGCCCGTTCAACTGGCGGTCCAGCAACTGTTTCCGCAGACGGGCACGACGATCTGCTTTATCTTCGCCAAAGAGAGTGATGGGTTCTTTATGGGCTCGTAGGCGCTTACGGACGTCGCCGTCGTCGGTTGGCACTGCGATGGTTTTGGCTACTTTGTTGCGAGCCTGCTCATCTATGAGATCTTTTGCTTTTCGAGTAGACACGTGTGCATCGTAGTTCATGGCTATATAAGGCGTTAGTCTGAGGTGTCCATAGAAGCAGATTGGTTCTTTGAAATAATAATTGTACTTACGAACTTGGTCGAGCGTGAGGCCGCCGCTGGGGGCATCTTCCATGTCCTAGTTTTTGTTAGTTTCATTTATTGGATCCAAATTGCAGATATGGGGATAAAAACACCTACATCATCTTCTTCTAACAGCGGTTGACGCGACTTGTGCATTGTGTGGGGTTTATGTATTCTTGTTGGTAATTTGGTTGGAGTGGTGAATATTTTTGAAGGGAATGATGAAAAGTCTCTGGAGTAGCGTATACCCTAACCTTGATGGACGATATTAAATTAGCGACCTTAAGTGCTTTTAGCGCAGTAAACAGTAGTAAACAGCTGTAAACAGCTGTAAACAGCAATACATATAACACATATATATGGCCAGAGTCAGGCTGTGTAGCTAATAGCCAGAAGACCAAAAATGCAGCCCAAGGGAGGTGACTTGCGATGACCCCGTGCAAGGCGAGCGATACAAGACCAATTTAAGGGCCCTATTTATTGTTTTATCATCAATTCGCGAATCCTCAAAAACTTTTTAAAAAAACGATAATCTTTTTCTATTTCCTTCTTCCTTTCTTTCTTTCTTCTAACCACCATCTTTCACTCATTGTTCTGCCCTGGTCTGCTCCATCTGTTTTTATCCTCGGTTTTTCTTCTCAGTTTCTCTTCTCTACTCTGCGACCGCTATTGCCACTGCTTCTTTTCGACTCCTATAACAGTCTCACCCTTGACACTTTTGACACCATCCCGCAATAGCTAGTGAATAATATCTAGACCCAAATGATTTTGGAAATTGCCTCAAGCGTCCATGACACCCTTGCCGAGACCCTCGATCTAGTCTTGACCCTTTTATCCGGTCTCGGTCTTTTGCCCCGCGCTCTGGCCGGTTCGTCGGGCAGAGCTCTTATTATTTCTGCGGAAACCTATTTGGACCTTTACTTAGCTGGTATTCTAATTGCGCTAAATTCTGTTTTTGCTTTCCTCGTCGACTACAGATACTCGCTTCTTGCCTTGTAAGTTATTTTTTTTCTTAAACCCCTCGGTGCCATTGGACGTTGCAATTGCAATTGCAATTGATTTTTTTAATTTCACTCTACAGCGGGTAGCTGCTGTATTAATATTTGACTCGGTTGCATACATTGGCAGCAGACAGCCGTTGAAGTCGTCGGTTCAATTCAGTCCATTATCAGGACCAAAGTGGATCCTCACGCTGCACATAGAAAAATGCTTATATTTTTGCTTATGGCTAAACAATTTGCTAACTGACTATAGATATCTTATAAAGAACTCGGGGCGAATCCAACGATACGTCGCTCTCTACGGCATACAAGGCGGTGTCATCTATTATCTTAAGCAAAAGGCTGGAAAGTTCCTACACCGTTTACAGAAACTGCCCATTATCAGAACAAGGATTGACAGCGAGGTTGCCGTCGTCCTTCAGAAAGTTGAGACGAGTTTGATTAACCGTGATGGCAGTCTTACTTACTATACAAAGCTTCCTGAAAAGGGGTGGTCGGAATCACGCGTGCAGCGAGAGCTAAACGTCAATGCAAACTTGGCTCGCACCAGATGGGAGGAAGGCAGAGTGTCTGGGGCCGTCTACCATGGCGGCGAAGATATTTTGCGAGTACAAGCCAAGGCTTATGCTCAGTTCTCTGTTGCCAACCAGCTTCACCCTGATATATTTCCTGGGATCAGGAAAATGGAAAGCGAGGTTGTGGAAATGGTTTTAAACATATTTAATGGACCCAAGGGCTCTTGCGGCACAAGCACTAGTGGTGGCACTGAATCCCTCCTGTTGACGTGCCTAGCGGCCCGCGAAAAAGCGTTCCGCGAGCGAGGCATCACTGAACCTGAGATTATTGCACCTCCCACTATACATGCCGGATTCGACAAGGCGGCCTACTATTTCAAAATGAAACTTGTACATGCCCCTTTGGATCCCGAGACGTTCAAGGTCGATTTGAAAGTGGTTGAGAAGCTAATCAATAAGAATACAGTACTGCTGGCAGGATCAGCACCCAACTTTCCACATGGAATTATTGACGACATTCAAGGACTCGGTGAGCTGGCTACCAAGAATAATATTCCTCTTCATGTCGACGCGTGCCTTGGATCGTTTATCGTGCCGTTCATGGAAGAGGCCGGGTTCTCTATTCCGCTGTTCGACTTCCGGGTACCAGGTGTCACAAGTATTTCGTGCGATACGCACAAATACGGATTTGCGCCAAAGGGATCGTCAATCATTATGTATCGGGACAACAAGATGCGCAACTACCAATATTTCGTGACTGCGGACTGGACAGGTGGCCTGTACGCGTCGCCGACGCTGGCTGGGTCCCGTCCCGGCGCCTTGATGGCGGGATGCTGGGCCAGTCTTGTCAGCATTGGGCATGAGGGGTACGTTGCGAGTTGCAAATCGATAGTTTCCGCCACCCGCCGACTTAAGAAGGCCATTGTCGAAGATATCGACGGAATTTACCTTATTGGTGATCCCTTATGTTCTGTGATTTCTTTTGGCTCCGATACGCTCAATGTCTATGAACTTGCCGATATGCTTACCGCAAAGGGGTGGCACTTGAGTGCCCTGCAAAAGCCAGCGGCTATACATTTGGCTGCGACGCGGTTGTCGATCCCGGCGATTGATGATTTGATTACAGATCTCAAGGTGTCAGTGTCGGAGCTTTCACAGAAGGAAAATGTGCCTGTGACCAGTGATATGGCGGCACTGTATGGTGTTGCGGGTAGCATTAAGACTGTGGGCGTGGCTGACCGTATTGCGGCAGGATTTTTGGACTGTTTGTACAAGGTGTAGAGGTAGCAGGATATAAATGAATCAAATTGGGTTGAATTGAATTGAATTAGAGGTTGCGTTTGTTTGCTGATTTACGATTCTTCATATGATAACCTTCATGAAGCCATGAGGATTATTGTATTCGCACTAGATTATATTCCCGTAATTTATATAGCAGAAAGTCTAAGAGTCTTAGAGAAGACCTCATTCAGATATATCTCTCAACGCAATGCCACTCTTTGGCGCGATCGACCCAATCGGACCAGCAAAATAATCAGAAACTCGATCTGATCCCTAAACATAAACAAAAGGCCTTGGACGAGCACACCTTTTGTAATCTGCGGACCCAGTCCCTTAAACAACCCCGAGATACCCTCTTCCTTTGCAAGATACGCCAGAGCATCCACAAATGAATTATATTTTTTCCGTCCGTTACCTCCCGACTGCTGCATAACCTTTGAAATAATGAGCGGCTGAGTCGCAATAGTCGCCATGGCCTTGGACAAGGCGCCCAGCAAGAAATTTTCAGCGGGAGCCAAATGCACTTTATCCGGAAAAATGATCGATCTCAGCCGCTCAAAGGATCCGTAAGTAATTGAGGGATTCACAACCAATACCAGTGACGCCTTGAGGCCTCTCCAGAATCCCGTAATGCCGTCCTCATTCATCACTTCGCGCGCTGAATCTGCCAATGATTGGGTAGCGTCATCGGCTGTTTGCTGTTTAGTAGTAACCACCGAGACTGGGATTGTAAACAGCTGGCCCAGGGCTCCTGCCAGTGCTCCTATTGAGAGTTCGGCGGCGGTGCTGAGGTGACTGACTCCATTTCGGGAGTTTCGGGCAATGTATAGCCCGCGGATGAGACCGTACCAGTAAAAGTAGGCAAAGTTAGAGGATGCCACGCCCAAGATGGTCCCAAAAAGACCGTGGTAAAGTCCACCAAATCCGTCCTTTTCGTAGATTTTTTGCATCACGTCGAATGTTCCAGTGTAGTAAACTGCTTTTGGTCTGTAGGCCAACGGTGTTTGAGTTAGCAAGGTGTGTTTGGCTTGGTATACAGCAAGAAAAACTTACGTTGAACCGGTCTTATCGGCATCTTCAGTGCTCTCTTTTTCAGAGTTCTTAGTCTGCACTTGAAGCTTGGTCTTGACACTAGATAAGAAGGGTTAGCTAGTCAAAGGCACACTCGCATATAGAAAACTGGACTTACATGTCTAAAGGGTATACCAAAATGTTAGCAAGGACAGCGCCAGCAGCACCTGCGGCAGCTTTACCCCACGGGCCCAGGACGATAGCTTCTTGAGAATGAGCAGGCATTGAACAGGAAGTCGAGAATAGAATGTGTAGTAGGAGGAGAAAAGGAAGGAATATAGCTGCTGCTGCTGCCGAATATATGGTTTTTTTTTGTGGGGATGGAAGGGTGAGAGAGAACGCTCGGAAGAACAGGTTCAGAAAGGCCGAATGGGATTTAATCTGAAAAAAGAGTGGGATTGTGACAATTTAGTATAGGATTATTCTTTAAGATTACGTTGGATTGTCAAGATATTCCGCTAAGATCCCATCAACACCAACGTTATCGATCGAACAGGGTCTTAAAAATTCGGTTCATTCGGCGTTTCCTCGGCTAAATCGGTAGCTCATGATTATGTGATTGTGATGTGTAATCACGTAAGAATGTGTATGTAATGTGTATGTAATGTGATTACAAATGATGACTTATCCGTTATCTAACTCTGAATCGTTTTGTTAGGGTACAACCCCACTTTAATAACACAAACACAGTCACTATCTTTAGTCCTCATTAGGAAATACTTATTTTTCTACTGCTTTATATCTCCATCAATACAGGGCTAGGGGTTATAAGCTAAAAAATTTCACCGAGCGTAGGTGTGCCAGATAGCAGCGTTGAGAAACTCTTGAACTTTTCTCTTCCTTTCCACTCACGTCTAAGTCAGCAACAGTCCGCCAAAAAATTCACAATGCCTCCTAAGGTATGTATATCTATACTCTTCGAAAACTTCTGATGATCACCGCTCTCGACATACCTGCTCTTTCCTCGTATTCTGTATTCTTTGTATCCATGAATTCTGCATTCTCGTAGTCTCCAGTGTGCCCAACAAACAGTGTTCGAAAAATTTTCATCAAGAGTTTACAAACGTTCGATGTCACTTCTAACTAACACCGTTTCCCTTTCAGATCGACCCTAATGAAGTTAAGATCATCTACCTGAGAGCCACTGGTGGTGAGGTTGGTGCCTCTTCCGCTCTGGCTCCCAAGATTGGTCCTCTTGGTCTTTCCCCCAAGAAGGTCGGTGAAGATATCGCCAAGGCCACCAAGAACTTCAAGGGTATCCGTGTCACTGTTCAGCTGACTATTCAGAACCGTCAGGCTGTTGTGTCTGTTGTCCCCTCTGCCTCTTCTCTTGTCATCACTGCTCTTAAGGAGCCCCCAAGAGACCGTAAGAAGGAGAAGAACATCAAGCACAACGGTAGCATTTCTCTGGACGAGATTATCAACATTGCCCGTGAAATGAGACACAAGTCCTTTGCCAAGACCCTCGAGGGAACTGTCAAGGAGATTCTTGGAACTGCCCAGTCTGTTGGTGCTAGAATCAACGGAAAGCCCGCTCATCTTACTATTGACGCCATCAAGAACGGTGAGGTCGACAGTACGTATATCCTCTGTGCGAAATTCTTTTTTTGGATAACATGCTAACTTTTCGTCCTTTTTAGTTCCTGAAGAGTAAACTTATGTATTTAATTTAGGCTGTTGTATGTTGGGAAAAAAAGTAAATCACCCTTGTTCACGATCATTGAATTCTTAAGAAGCTTAAGGCACGTAGAGTCGGGTGCGGATACTAATGAAATGAATGTATGTTGACAGATCATTTGGGGCCTCTAAGAACCTTCGATTAGGACTCTGGTTCAGACATCCTGATGTGCCGATGGAAAGGATCCTCTTCTAAGGACTGCAAGGAGTAAGAGTAAAACAGATGAGCCCTAACTCAAGATCATGTTCGATTACCCTACTTGATGTGGGTATAAAAGAAACTCTTCATCCAGCTCTCTCCTTCTTCTTCCTCCCTCATCGCCATCTTTAACCTCCAATACAGGTATGTATTTCTCCTGTTCTGCTGCTCAATCCTTCACTCTATGATGAAATACCTTCGGATTCAAAATTCACTCCTATTGCGCAAACCGTGAGGAGATATTCCGTTGCCTTCCTTCTGATCTTTGATTGGCTATTATCATTGTGATGTTTTAATATCCATTTTGCTAACAATCCTCAGAGTCTTTTAGTTAATAATTGTTTCTATTTTACACCGTAGCTCTCTAAATATATATATCCAGTAACATGTATTAATCTATTGTCGTTCATTCCATTCAACGCATTCATCAAACGTAACTCCATTGCCTCCAAAGATATCCAAGGCAGACCCAAATGTAAGATCAACTTTACCTTTGCTCAGCTTCTTGACCAGATCCAGATCCTCTAAAGACTTTGCTCCACCAGCGTAGACACACGGAATAGTGACCCACTCACCAAGTGCCTCCACAAGCTCCTCATCAATACCCTTACACAAGCCCTCCACATCGGCCGCGTGGACCAGGAACTCACTGCAGTACTGCGCAAAGAAGTCCAGCGTCTCCTTATTCACTTCCACGTCCGTGATTGTCTGCCATCGGTTCATAGCCACATACCACTTTGTTTTCTTGGTTTTCACGTCCACTCTCTTCCTGCAACTCAAATCAATAACAATCTTGGAAGTATCACCCTGGACCGCCGCTAGGAGGCTTTCAAGTCGCGGCTTTGAAAACGTTTTTCCATCAGGAAACAGAAACGAAGTGACAATGACCTTTGAGGCCCCTTTCGTGATCCACTCCTGCGCGTTGCTGTCCGTAATTCCACCCCCAACTTGGAGTTCACCCGGCCAAGCGGTGAGCGCTTCTTGCGCAGCGGTGTCACAACCGGGGCCTAGCTTGATTACGTGCGTTCCGGTGACAGCGTGGGATTTGTACAGCGTAGCGTAGTGACTGGCGGGTTTGTCGGCTACAAAGTTCGTGCGGAGGGCGGAGGTGTCGAGGGTGCCGCCCACGATTTGTTTGACTTTTCCAGAGTGAATGTCGATGCAGCCTTTAAATTTGGTCATTTTGTGTTTGTGGAGAGGTGGTTTACTGTAGTAGATTAGTTTTTAGTACTTTTAGTTTTGGGAAGAGTAATTGGGAGGAATAGTTTTTGATCTGAATTTTTTTTTTTTTTTTCACTTTTCATTTTTCACTCAACTTCACTTCACTTCACCACATCACATCACAGCAGCTACTATGCCAATATCAAAAAAGATTAAAAAGAGCCAGCTGCTCACTAGAAAGCCCAGCAGAAGACCTGAGACTTCCGTTTCTGTGAGCGCTCAAAAGCTTCAGGAAGACACACTGCGGAAACTGAAAGCAAAGAAGCTGCAAAAGGTTTTAAAATCTAACCGACCCTCTCTGAACGCAGAGAGCGAAGATTATGAAGAGGAGAAGGCAGAGCGAGAGGCAAAGAGCGCCATGAATGCGTTTAAACGAATCTATGAACAGCAGTTTGGAAAAGCGGAAGGGCTGGAAGAGCCCCAATCTGAGGAGGAATCAGAACAAGATCAGAATCAGAAAGAAGAGAAATCGGGTTCTGGCAGTGATGAGGATGCAGAAGGAGACTATAACAATAGTGACTTGGATATGGAAATGGAACAATACGAACACTACGCATCATCGTCTGGCGAAGAATCAGAAGAAGAATCAGAACTAGAAGAATCAGAAAACGAGCAGCCCATAGTAGTCAAGCACACTGAGTCGTCTTTCGCCATCCCAGTCGACAAACAAGAAATGAAACTTTTCATGTCTACTAAAGCTCCCTTACAAGAAGCTCCTGCCGAGCCCAAACGCCGGTCGCGGGCCACGCAACCTTCAGAAGACGAACAACACAACCTTGAAAACGATTTAGCACTGCAACGCCTAATCAAAGAATCCCACATTCTAGCCGAAGCCGGTTTATCTGGTGTTGACCTTTCAACGGGTATTACAGGAAAGGCTCGCCATAAAACTCTTCAAAGCCGACTTGACGACTTGGGCCTTAAAAAATCCAAACCAGAAACAATGCCCATGAATATTCGTAAAGGAATGGTGTCGAAACAAAAAAGGAGACATGAGAATTATGTTGAGCGTGCAAAGGAGGCTGGTATCATTTTAGCCAGGCCGGCTAAGAAAAGCGCAGGAGAAGAGGGTGGAAAGAAGCGGGTTGTCAAGAGGGAACGTGGGTTGAAGATTGCGTCTGTGGGTCGTGAGACTAAGCATGGGTTGATCATAAGTAAGAGTGAGATTGCGAGATATTCTGGTTCCGGTGGTGGCCGTGGTGGTAGAAAGAGGGGTGGTAAGCGGTAGCTAGGTAGGATGCTGTGGTAGATTGTTATGGGGGTAGCGCCGTGGAACTGATTTTAGAATAGATTTTTTAGGCTAATTCCACGCGTGAAAAAGAAAAAAGTACAGTACACTAATATTTTACTTCCCCCCACCTCCAAATGCCTTAATTACTCAGCTAGCGCTCTCCACATTTATTTGTTTTTTTGTTTTGGTACAGCAGCCAACCACAAGGCCCTTTCATTGACTCTCTGACCCTTCAATTTGGTTCTAGGTTACACCTTTAAAGGAATTACTAGGGACCTTTCAATCAAGTCTTACTCGAGATCTGCTCAAGACCTACTTAATATCTACTCAAGTCCTATCAACACGCGCCACCACCATGTCCGACTCTATTGACCGGGTTTTTGTCAAAGCGATCTCTACAATCAAAGCTCTCTCTGCCCGCAAAGGTCCAGGCAGCTTGCCCCAGCCTCCAGTCAACCGACGTATCAGACTTTATGGGCTTTATAAGCAAGCCACAGGTGTGTTTATTTGTTTTGTTTTCTCTTTCTCTATCTTTTGCTGCAACTAATATACTATTATCTTTGTAGAGGGAAATGTCGATGGAATCATGCCTAGACCTACGGGCAAGACCCCAGAAGAGTCGGCTGGTAGACGCAAATGGTATGCACATAAAGTCAATTTGAAGGAAACTGCCAGCAGTAACGCTAACAATTTATACTCAGGGATGCGTGGAAGAAGGAGGAGGGAATAACGAAAACCGAAGCAAAGCGACGCTACATTTCATTTCTAATCGAGGTATGTATATGGCCTACCACAATGAATGAATTGATTCAAACCA
Source organism: Geotrichum restrictum (assembly GCA_030563985.1). Classification (NCBI taxonomy): domain Eukaryota; kingdom Fungi; phylum Ascomycota; class Dipodascomycetes; order Dipodascales; family Dipodascaceae; genus Geotrichum; species Geotrichum restrictum. The sequence goes on from JAJMKT010000228.1 coordinate 28,055, forward strand.
CACACCCGGTTCTAACAGCTGCCGATTTACTATATAGACTATGCACGAATACGCTAGTGAGACCCAAGAAGCCCGAGAACTGCTAAGTGATTTAGAATACCTATGGGACCAAGTCAAGGATATTCAGCCGTCTACATCTCCTTCTGCAGACTCAACTGAACCGCTTGACAACATGTCGGCAGCAATAACTGCTGCGGGGCTTTTGGGATATGCAGGATCTGGGTCCAATGCTGGATCGTTTGCGACGTCTTTTGAGCCTCGTGTGCGGCAACGACGGGGTCGGGGAGGAGGATCTGCCGCCGCGTCTGCGTCTGGGTTACAAAATTTACAAAATCTACAAAGTTTGCAAAGTCTACAAAGTTTGCAAAGTCTGCAGGGTTTACAGGGTTTGCAGGGTCGACAGGGTTTGAATAATGTGGAGTCTTACATTAGTGGCCAAGGCGATCATGACAAAGGTGGCTCACAGAGCGGTGCTGACGACTCGTACGCCGGAGAGGTAAGATCTCAATCTCGGCGACTTGCCGATAGCACGAGAAGATCAAGACGTCAGCATACTGGTGGTGCTGTAGCGTACAACGAACTTGGAGACAGTATGGGCATGGGACTAGGAATGGGCATGGGAATTGGCTTGGGGGCTTCGACGTTAGACTTGGGAGCAAAGCCTTCTGTCGACGTGGTGGTGCCCTCACCACAAATCAATCTGAATGTGAATACGACCGAACAGCTGCTTGAAATGCGAAAATGGCGGCGTGATGTCACTTGGGCTTTGGAAACTATCAATGAAGAAATAATGGCTATGCGGAATCGGTACGCAGTTGTTGTTGAAGGCGGAGCAGGCGTTGAAAGTGGAGTACTAGATGCTGGAAGAGCAGCTTCCGCTGGGAGGGCTGGACTAGGAGACTTTTACTTGCCTATGCTCCGGGCAGACATTAACACCGCTAGCTCGCATCGCAGTGCTAGTGCTAGTCAGCGGCAACCGTCGTTGTATTCGTATAATGGTAAGCCGATTGAGGGTGGTAGTGGCGTGGGTGTGGGTCAGCGACGTGAAGTATTTGAGCGGCGGTCAGACAATACCAATACCGTCAACAACGGTAACAACGGTAACGTCATCAACAATAGCAATAACAATAACCTCCACCACGATTCCGATTCAATACCACATCTCTGGCACAACAATCAATACCCCACTTCGAAGCCATCACCATCATCACCATCATCATCATCATCATCAACACCCTCAATACGAGACATGTTGTTGTATATTATCCGACACCGAGTATGGCGAGTAGTTGTGGCAGTGGTATGGGGGATTGGAAAGCATGTTGTAATTGATTTTGCAGTGATTCAGGTTGTGTTGGTACTTGTGCGGTTTTCGCGACAAATTCGAAGAAGAGGAACAACAGAGATGATAGCAAGTGGCCATGGTGCTGGTACGCGTGGAGGTGCCGTTAATGGTAACGTTCCGGGGTCGGCCGAAATGGCCTTAGTGCAAATGGCGGAGCGAGTACTAGGGTACTGGGGCAAGGCACTTGATAGTGTGCTTGTGCAGATGGGGATGCAGATTGTGGTGGTGTAGACGACGTCGATCGTCTAGAGTCGAATAGACCTGAGTAACCTACTGGCAGGTCCTAGACTCCTAGAGAGAGCTACGTACTGGAGTCGACTGGAGCTGTAACTAGTAGAGCACTATCTTTGTAGAGCTGTATAGTATCTATACTAAGTATAGTACGTATTCTTTTAACTTGAGTACCTTCCAAGAAGTTCCAGCCGTGAAACCACCAACATCAATCTCCCTTTAATTATGTTGTTAACGGTAATTAATACTGTATTATCATTTGGAAAAAAGGAAACACATGCATACAGTAGAGTCTGAGTAGACTACGTAGTACGTACAGCTGTACAATTAATGTTGAAGGGGCGCGTGTGGCCGCATAGCTTATGGTGATTGGCTGTAAATGACCCTTCACTTTCTGGCCAATGATAAATTGTGTTATCTCCACGTGGGGCCAAGTATACGGCTGAAATTGACGATGAGATATGAAATATTAAATCGATTGTTTGTTTTAATTGTAATTGTCAACAACAACGTTAACGCTGGTAATTAGTACGTAGTTATACATCGATCTGGCGTTGAGTCCTCCGCTTCTCTCTTTTCTACCAGTACAAAATATTACCCATTCTCAACCAATGGATGGAAATGGATAAATGGAATTTTCTGAATTCAGTTGACAGGTCCGTGTTGTTTCTTAATGTCGATTTTGAACCGTTTTTTTTTTATTCCTTCTCCTTTTCTTTCTTTCTCTTTTCTTCTCTTTCCTTTCCTTCCTCCTATTTCTCCTCCTTTTCATTTGCACTAAAAAATAGAATAATGGACCATCAGATCGAGACCTTGTCTCCCGTGTCTTGGTCGGATTACACAACCAACGACCAAACCCTTCTATCTCAGCTCAATAATTTCAAACAGCAAGCCCAAAATCTGCAGCTTCGAATGGACGACAATCAAGGTAATACTGCTGGTGCTGGGACTGACGGATCACATTCGGGGCAGTACACCTCGTCTGCCAGCCCGGAGGACCACATGCCAAATACTCACATGTCTAGCCCATTTCATTCAAACGATGTGCAGCAGACATCAGAGTTTCAGTCCTTTCTTGATTTCACAAGCGCTCATCATGGTGGTGGTGGTGGTGGTGTCGACACTACTAGAGAATCGTTTACCCCGTCTCCTGGAGCTACCAGCTCTAGTTCCAATGCGCTGCCCATGTCAATGCCCATGAAGCCGCTAGGCCACCACAGTATGAATCCTACCAGCCCACAGAATATTGACGTCTTCTTTAATGACCTATTCCAAGTCTACTCTATGGACCCGTCGACGGCGTCGTCACCTAGCCTGCACTCTCCAGATCATTCCAGCAACCATAACACTAACCGCATGAACCATATTACAAATATCAACAACATTGACGATTTACTACGCGACTCTTCATCGTCTCATAACTCCTCTGCAGCAACAGGGGGGTCACATCATGACGTCTTTCGGTCCCCCTTGCACGGACCCATGATTCGCATGACCCGCGGGAGCAGCGTAGACTTATCCGAAACCATTAGCACTTCGTCTACTGCTGGTGACTTCACGCCGCTGCTGTCACCGGCCGTCACACCCTTTTTTGATACCATTAACCCATCAATTATGGCTGCGTCGGAGTTTACAATGCCTGGCTCGTTCATGGAGCATGAGCAGCAGGGGTGTGGGCCTTCGCTGTCCTTGGATCCGAAACAGGTTATTATCTCTACTAGGCATCAAGAGCAGCAACAGCAACAACAGGCTGAGCCAACAAAAAAAAGTCGGCGGACTAGGAAGCCATCCACAACGACTGTTGCGCTAGCACCGCTGAAGCCAAGGCAAGGCCAAAAAGCAGGTGGTGGATCGTCGGTATCGTCGTCTAGGGTTGTCAAAATGTCACCACTTGCTCGGCCTACACGAGGCAATCTTGCATCCACCTCGAGATCCAAAACTTCGTCACCAGTCATTTCTGCATTCAGTCGTTCGTTTTCGGTACCTAATGGAAATAACAGTAATCATAGTCGCCATGCCAGTTGTTCCGAAAGTGTGTCACCGGAAGAAAGTTTGGAACTTGGGATGGCGCCGCCTTCTTCTTCGTCGATGGCATCACAAAAGAATGTCAACCAAGCACAAGTGCCGGGACCAGAAAGCGGTGCGGTACCAGCAGCGACACCTGCCAGTCTTATGAACCTTCCAGACCGCAAAGACGTTACCATGACGGGCGTTTCCAACACCGAAAGCCATCTCCAGAACGCCGTGCGTGCCACCAAATACATTGCGATCCAGGAAGCTGCTGCTGCCGCTACGCCTACTAACGGTCCTGGACCTCGAAAGACGCGAAGCCAAAGTAAAACGGCCCCCTCATCTGCATCCGCCTCACCCACCATGTCGACAACAACATTAACCACAAGCAGCGGTCGGCCAAAGCTGCTAGCACGAACTGGGAGCGCAAAGTCAATTACCTCCATGCCATCGCCGCGTCTTCCACGACTGGGAAGTGCAAATAATGGTGGGGGGACAATGATTAAACCAAAAGGGCCGGCGCCGGATCATCAACATGGGTCGCCTATACTTGTGGCTCCGTCGTGGCGCCCGACAGGCAGCATTAGCAGTGGCAGTGGCAGTGGCAGTATCAATAAAGGCGGAAATGGGAACTCTAACGGAAACGGTAGCAGACATGGTAGTATATCGGCGTCTCCGATTTTGAGACCAAGGGTCTCGCCACGCATTTCACCCCGGATTTCGCCCCGACTAGATTCATCTTCTTCGTCAATTCATAACATGCAGCATAATAATAAGCGATCTTCCATGAGCGGAGGAAGTAACAATATCAATATTAACAACATGAACCGAATGGGTCACGCGAGCGATTTGTCGGCGTTACTGGCGTCCAAATCGAATTACCAAAACATTGTTGAAGGGAACCACAACCAGCTGGGGCTTGTTTATCCTGATACGCTGAGCGCGGATTTGACATCGAAGCGGACGTCGCATAAGATTGCTGAGCAGGGACGGCGGAATAGGATAAATACGGCGTTGGCCGATCTTGCCAAAATGTTGTCTGATGGAGGAGGTGGAGTTAATGGGAGTGGTAGTAGATCAGGAGATGAAGCAGCAACGGCAACGACATCGGCAACGGCTTCGACAACGGCATCGCCATCGGGCACGCTACCTTCTAAAGCAACCACAGTAGAAATGGCAATTCACAAAATTAAGTCACTGAGGAAAGAGCTAGAAGAAGTAAAGGAGCGGTTAAGCAAGTACGAGAGTCCGAGTGAGACCAAAACGATGAGTGGTAGTTTTTCGGCGAAAAGGGGTGTAGGGTCAGAGGCATTAGAGAATGTGAAAGAGGAAGAAGACGGGAATATTAGTGGAAGTGGGAGTGGGAGTGGGAAGGCTACTGTGGAGGGAGGGTCTGATGATGATTTAGATGATGAATGAATGATGATGGGCTGGCTAGCTAACTAACTGGCATTAAATTAATTAAAAGTATATATATATACTGTACGTGTATGTGGAGTAATAGAAAGAGCATTGTTGTAGAGTCTTAGAGCAATCAGTGAAGCTTCAATCTGATATCAGAAACTGACAGAGAAAACTCAGAGAAGGGTGTGAACAGTAATGTAATTGGAGCTCTACCGGTAGTTGAAAAGTAGTGCAAGTAGTCTATAGCATAGTAGAATAAAAGAAAATAAAAATTAAATTAAATTATATATACAGTAGAGTACTGAGTAGAGTACTGAGTAGACTACACAGTCACTACAGTACACTCAGTGCAGTATACAGAACCGGAATAAAACCGGAATAAAATCGCCAAGAAAAGTCAAGAAAAAGTCAAGAGAAAACGAAGCAACAAAAGAGGGTTGAAGTTGAACGGTAGGCTACTGGTATTATACATATGGGGGAAAAAACCTACTGTACTCTAGAGTCTATAATGAGTCTATAATGAGTCTATAGGGTAGTAGTCTATAGGGTAGTAGTCTATAGGCCGCGGTTGAAACCAAAGGGTGCAGTCATTGTAGTAGGATCACAAATGAAAAAAAAAAAAAAAAAAAAAAACAGTCTAATTACCAAAGTAGGCTGTAGTAGTAGACTATTACTATATATAGTATATGGCCATATAGGTATACATGGCGCACATCGTATCGACTGGCTGGTGTATACCGGGTTTGCGCATGTACTGTGCTGTATGTGAAATGGGGTGAGGGATATGGGGGCTGCTGCTCCGTTACAGACTTACAGTATTTTATGAATCTATGGAGTTTATCAAGTTTATCAAGTTTATCAAGTTTACAAATCACAAAATTTTTTTTTTAAAGCTACTCAATATTTGGTAGACTAGCGGACTTTAGGTTATGGAATTGTAATAGACTATATGTTTTTGATTGGCTGTAATTGGATTATACAAGTTTTTTACCAGTTTTTTTTAACGAAATTTACAAGTCTCACTCTATATAATGTCACTACTACAGTACGTACCTACCTACCGGTAATTAAGTCAAAGAAGTTCAAAGAAGTAAGGTAGACTAACGTTAACTACTGTAGTACGTACAGTACTACGTAGTAAGCTTGAGTAAAAATCATACAGAAGTAGACTCTTTTATATTCCTTGTATAAATCCTTGTGCTGTACAGTATTTTGAAAAATTGTCATTACTAGATTACAGTTAGTTAAAAAAAAAAAAATCAAGTATACGTTTCCTGCTACGACACCCAATCCCAGAATCCGAATGTGAGAGTTGCCTCAAAAAAATGAACTTTCAACTCAACCATGAAGATGTCTGTATGATTCAGTGCAGTGGAGGAATCGCTAACTCACGCCACAACAAAGTACGAGACGCGATTGCAGGAGCACTCTCAGCTGCTCATGTTACGAACGCCAAGGAACAGATG
>JAJMKT010000229.1:0-34281 GCA_030563985.1 Geotrichum restrictum
TCTATTTGCATTATTGAAAAAGGCCTCTACGCGGCGCCCTGACCTTAAACTTATCATCACCTCGGCTACTCTAGATGCGGCAAAGTTCTCGAAATACTTTCTGGATTGTCCCATTCTTTACATTCCAGGGCGAACTTTCCCCGTCGATATATTGTACACGAAAGAGCCGGAGTTTGACTACCTCGATGCTGCGTTGATGACAGTAATGCAAATTCACTTGGCAGAACCCCCTGGCGATATTCTTGTGTTTTTAACGGGTCAAGAGGAAATCGATACTAGTTGTGAGGTGTTGTATGAGCGAATGAAGGCGCTTGGGCCTGATGTACCGGAACTTATTGTTCTTCCAGTGTACTCGGCTCTACCGAGTGAAATGCAAAGTCGAATCTTTGACCCAGCTCCTCCAGGAAGCCGGAAGGTCGTGATTGCAACCAACATTGCGGAAACCTCAATTACAATTGATGGTATTTACTATGTGGTAGATCCCGGATTTGTGAAACTCAACGCATACGATCCGAAATTAGGAATGGACTCCCTAGTAATCTCGCCAATTTCGCAAGCGCAAGCAAACCAACGTTCAGGTCGTGCAGGTCGAACTGGGCCTGGAAAGTGCTATAGATTGTATACAGAGCAGGCTTTCCAAACCGAAATGCTGGCAAACACGATTCCAGAGATTCAGCGACAAAATCTGTCACATACGATCCTCATGCTCAAGGCCATGGGAATCAACGATCTTTTGCATTTTGACTTTATGGATCCTCCGCCGGCTAACACGCTGCTAACAGCGTTGGAAGAACTGTACGCGCTCAGTGCATTAGACGGTGAGGGATTGCTGACGAGGCAAGGCCGCAAAATGGCCGACTTCCCCATGGAACCAGGTCTTGCCAAAGTGCTAATCACGTCCGTTGAAGCCAAGTGCTCAGACGAAATGCTCACAATTGTAGCCATGCTGAGTGTACAAAACGTGTTTTACCGGCCCAAAGAAAAACAACAGCAGGCCGATCAGAAAAAGGCCAAGTTCCATGACCCTAACGGAGACCATCTCATGCTCTTGAACGTGTACAGCGGGTGGACCCGAAGTGGGCAATCCCGCGTGTGGTGCGTGGACAACTTTATCCAAGAACGAAGTCTTAAGCGTGCATTCGACGTCCGCCAGCAATTGGTTTCCATTATGGACAGGTACAAGCATGCCATCATATCGTGCGGAAGTGGTCGTGGAGGTGGTCTGTTGTCAAGCAACACCGACATTATTCGTAAAGCCCTGTGTGCTGGATTTTTCCGAAACTCGGCCCGCAAGGACCCTCAAGAGGGGTACAAGACGTTGATTGAAAGCACCCCTGTTTACATGCACCCGTCATCTTCGTTGTTTGGCAAGCCAGCAGAGTATGTCGTTTACCATACACTGTTGTTGACTACGAAGGAATACATGCACACTGTGACTACAATCGATCCTAAGTGGTTGGCGGAGGTGGCTCCGACGTTTTTCAAAGTCGCGGACCCGGCTCACCTCTCTAAGCGCAAAAAGGCTGAAAGGATTCAACCGCTCCATGACCGATACGCCTCGGATCCTAATGATTGGAGATTGAGTGCTCAGAAGAGAGTTGCAAGAGGTGCGTCTTCTACGTTTGGATGAACTGTTGAACTGTTGCGTCAGCGGCCATATATTTATAATCTATGTATAACTTGTATTCAACATGCAAAAGAAAGGATTCCGAAGTGAGTCAAAGTTGATGATATTTGATAGATGATAATGCTATGTAGCCTAGTATAGAGTCTATGATACCTTGTTAATTCCAAAAAAAATGCAGCGCAGATAAAATAAAACAAATATAAAACGGGATAATTAACAAAAAGAGATATACATATGGAGACAAAAAATACATGATACATATATAGGCGATATGTATATAAGCTAAAAGTTTGTGTTTAGAGTGGATGAGGAGGTTGAGGGGAGGGAGTTTGTGTGTGAATGGATTATAAAGGAGTTTCGTCAAAAGTATTTCAACAAAATCATGCCAAGGACAACAAAAAAAGAGAGAGAGAGAGGGAGAGAGGGCAATAGAGAGAGGTGGGTCCATAATTAAAAGACAAAGTCCAGGAATTTCTCGAATTTTGACAAGTTCTTGGGGGTCATAGCTTCCCAGTCCACGGCATCGACCTCGCGACGACCAGAGTCGATATCGAGAGTCTCGATAGGATGCTGGAGTTGCCATCCATCGCGGAAAATCAAGAACTGGAATACAAGCCACAAAAAGACAAAGATAAATACTGAAATGTAAGCAGTCAAGAAATCAGATGCATTGAAGTTCCAGAAGGAAGTGAATCCCTGGATCAAAGTAACAATGACGTTGCAAACGAAAGCGTACCAAACGTATCCTGCGCCCAGCTTAGCTTTGAAAGGTAAACTCTCACGCGAGATTCCATTGTACTTGAGAGCCTGCATGAACCGAATGTGGGAGTATGAAATAGCAGCCCAGGCAAGCAGTCCAGCGACAGTGGAAATGTTGACGAGCCAGTTGAAGACGGTGGTAGCACCATTAGAGACAACCATGAAGGCAAGGAGTCCAATAAGAGCAGTAGCACCAACACCAACGTAAGGCACACCGCCCTTGGTAGTTCTAAGGAAAATCTTGGGGGCAACACCACCCAAGGCAAGAGCATACAAAAGACGGGAGCCAATGTAAACGTTGGAGTTACCAGCAGAGAGAATAGTGGTGAGAATGACAGCGTTGAAAATATGGGGAAGAACAGGAGTACCGGAGTTAATGATGGCAATAATAAATGGAGAAGAAGAACTGTAAGAAGATCCACCAGAGAGAAGCGGGTCGTTGTAAGGTACGAGCAATCCCATGAAGAAAATAGAGAGAATGTAGAAAATGAGAATTCTGAAGAAGACTCTGTTAATGGCACGGGGCACAGTCTTTCTGGGGTTGGCAGATTCACCAGCGGTGATTCCGACTAATTCAGTTCCCTGGTACGTGAAAGCGGCATTGACGAGAGAAGAGAGCCATCCAAGGAACTTTCCAGTGTTGATGTTGCTTGAAAGGATACCAGGGCCCATGGGGCCAGGGTGACGCCAGTATCTGAAACCGACAGGACCAGTTACGCCAGCTCCGCAGACCATGCAGAGGGCGTAAATGAGCCAACCAACAATAGCAATAACCTTGACGGAAGCAGCCCAGAATTCAATCTCACCGTAGTACTTTACAGGAGCAAAATTAAGAATCGTGAAAATGACGAAAAACATGCCAATCCAAGCAGCGATAGGGACCGCAAAAGTCCAGAACTCGATAACTTGGCCGATAACTGAAAGTTCGATAGCGAAAGTAATGGCCCAAGAGAACCAGTACAGCCAACCGATGGAGGCACCCAAAGCAGGGGACACGAAGCGAGAGCAGAAAACGGTGAAGGAACCGGTGATGGGGATGTAGGTCGCCATCTCACCGATAGAGTTTGCGAGCGAGTATACAACGGTTGCCATGAAGATGTATGAAATCAAAGAACCTACTGGACCTGCTTGGGAGATGGGAGTGGCAGTACCAATAAATAGACCAGTTCCGATAGTACCACCAAGGGCAATCATGGAAACATGGCGTTGCTTCAGTTGTCGCTGGACCTGTCCAGCTTGGACAGACTCATGATCAGCATACTCGTCGTTGGAGCCTACAGTATGAGGGTCTCCATTCTTTTCGAGGTCGTAACTCGGCTGAGGGTCGGACTTTTCCATCACAAGAGATTATATGATGGGTGGTGGGTGGTGGGTGGTGGTGATGGATGAAAATACGGATTGGATAAGGAGAAAGGGAAAAGGAAAAGGAATCAAAGAAGGAAAGGGAAAAGAAAAAAAAAATAAAATAAAAAGAAGATGGAAAGGGGAGAACAGGAATTTATATGAAATTAATTGCCAACAGAAATAAAGAAGAAAATAGTAAAATATAATAGGAAGAAAATCAAAATAATAGGAATAAATTGAATAAATTGAATAAATTGACAGGACTAAAATCATAGAAAATCACTACTTTTATAGTAGCGGTCCATTATATCGCATAATCGCTGGTGGTGAAAATTCCATTTCGGGATTTTGGTCTTCATCACACAATGTTTGTTGTAGTCTTTTGTAGTCATTTAGTAGTAAATTAGTACTGTTGCGCAGTGCCACAGCTGTGCCAGTATTTTCTTTTTCTTTGAATTTCTCTTTTTCGGTATCTAACCGTATCGATAGACGCTGCTGCCATGGAAACTCATACCTACTGCACTTACCCTCATGCGGCTTTACACTTTACACGCGCGCGTTTATTTCTCTTTAGTGTTTTGGGGTTAAAATGCTTAAAGCCCATTTGGACTAGCTCGACTACGTAGCTAGGCGGCGCCTACAGCAAATAAAGTGATATCGCTCACGGCGCCCAGAGTTTATAGCGATTTACCAAGTCTTAAGAATTCCATGTAAAGGTTATAGTGGTGGTTATGTAAGATATCACATTCAATACGATGAGAAAATTACTCAGCAACGGCGGCCATTAACCATATAATATACTGTAGGCGTATAATTCATGGATCACGATGAATTTGATTGGTTCAATAATCCTCAAACGTAGATGCGTTAACCACATTACCGTTGAGATTATGTTATAATTACGGGAGGGCTCAGATTGGAATTAAATTCCGGATTTTGCAAAGCCTTGCACACGCGTAGAGATGAGTGAGGATTTTGCTCAGTAGAAAATTACTACTGTACTCAGTGTACTGTAAATGTAATTAAGGCTCGAGTAATAACTTCAGTGGGACCTAGACGAGTGAGCTTGAAGATTTGAACCAGGCCTAATAATAAAGTTGGACGCACCAATATTCTATAAAATGCTTAGGACAGGATCCTAGACTTTCAGAAAAACTTTAACAAATTCTTAAGGACAGGCCTAGTTAAGGAGCACATGTAGAATTCATGTAAACGTGGTTAACGCCACCGTTGCGCACCTTTCAATTGACGCGCGGTTATGGTGATTATTTTTTCATAAATTTCAGCGCTGGACGTATGCTGTAGTAACTCTTGAACAATTTGAACGTGAATCTCGATATTCACGATATACTATCGGATATAGACATGTCAAAGAATCAATTAATGATGAGTTCTTCAGAAGTACCTGCGGGGAATATATCACTGCCATATCTCACAATCTAGAGATATCGATATTAGGGGCAATGGCGCCGCATGATAATTGCTTAGCTAGGTCTATATGAGCATGTAAGAGGCCTGTCCGAGGGGGATAAATGTGGTAAGAATAGTAGTAATTGTAGTAGCAATTGTAGCAATTGCCTGCCTAATCGCCAAATCCCAAGAGTGATATCCGGATCCTTACATATGTATTTTGCAAATTTGCATCCCAGATGTCGGCTAGAGTCCAATTCTCACCTAAAATTTTTAAATTGGCGATACCATAAGCCATAATATTGGTTCCAGAAATGCGCGTTCAGCTAGCGCTCTTTAAATTTACCGATAGACCCACATGGAAAAAAAAAGTACATTGTCATGCTGTGCTCCTAATAATATGTATAAAAGTAGTCATTTTAATCCGCGTCCTAAATTTTCCTTGTATTATTATTTGTCTTGAATTTATGAATTTTTAGCACCCTAAATGAAAAAAATGTGCACATATGTCAGGTTTTCTGTTTTGATGTCGACTCTCTCTGCGGATCTCCATGACCCAGCTGGACTTGCTTGATTGATTGATGTACAGTTGTATATATATACAGCAAAAATGTCGTGACGATGTAATTAGACCGCTGTACATGGTACTCGTAGCTAGCTAGTCTAGCTCGTCAAAACGGCCAGCTTAGCCTACATGTTAATTGCTGAGCTGCTAGACTAGCTATTGCCGCCCGAAAACATAACTAACAAAGCTTAGTATACCGGTATAGACCAGCCTATAGTCTAGCTGAAGATTTTTCCATAATATTGTCACCTCGGCCGATCAAAGAAGTTGACCTGACGAAGTCCCATGCCAAGGTCTTTCTGGCCCATGGAAAGCTAGCACTTCAGGGTACCGGTCGCCCTTCAGAACATGGTGCCACATAGTCTACAGCACGTCACAGGGTACATTCATATATATATATATCATAAGTATTAAGGGTTCAGTGATTTGGGTGCTAAGGGTAGATCTCTAAAAGCATCTGTGAGCGAGGGATCACTTATCTTTTATCCGACCCTGTCCTAGAAAAAAAAAATTCTTCCTTAGATTCGTAAGTAAATTTAGGCTTCCTTGTGAACGTGCGCGCATTTGCCAGAACAACGGTACCATGGTGCACATTTATAGTTCCCGTGTGGTAGAAAGGGTCTGAGACTCTACACGGAATTACTTCTATCGATTGTCTTCTTCTTTCACTTGGCTAGCAGCTGTTTGTTCTAGCTATACTTAGGGGCAAACTTAAATTTTATCTTTCCTCTATCCCACATGGGTTCCATGGAGCTCTAGTAGTCTATAGTGGTTGAGCACTATCGATAGGAAATACAGTTTCACTAGGCTACAGGTAGTCGTCTAACGTTGAGTCTTGAGAATTCCAAGGCACAGTACAAGAATTGACCATCATCTACGGCCACTTTTACATGACCACTTAACACCTTTTTTATTTAGACATGGACCTTGACACATTTAAAGATGAAAGGAAGTAGAAATAGAAACGTAGACTAGTCTAATTGAAGAAAGCCCAACCGTAAAATAGCTCTTCGAAGAAATCTGTTCCACTGCTCAACTGATTGACATTTACTGTAGTGCTGTGTAACATGGCACGCACCCCATTCCATGACATCTAGGTCATGGCCACTGTCAAATTTATGGCCATTATCTCTTTCGTACCTTTGCCTAGACTACTAACCAGCTGACAATTGTCTAGCAGCTCTAGCTAGACTACCGGCACTGGTATAGTTTATATGGCCGGGGCCGCCGGCGCACGTTAGGCCTGAGCTTTGAACTAAATTTAAAACCTGAAATAAGATTGGTCTGTTCTCTAGATAGATACTCGCTAACGCTAGCTCTTAAAACACTTAAAATATAAGGTGGCCCACAGTTTAAAACTACCGGTATATACGTATAGAGTCTATAGACTATGTCAGACAGTAATAGAGCCTAGGTCTAAGTTACCGCCTAACTATCAATAGACTAAGCTAGCATCATAGTGGGTGCACAATCTCCGGGTTCGGGAGTCCTGATACGCAATCTACGTAGCCATTCTACACTTCTGAATTGAAGCCTTGAATTCTGATTTTGAGGGACCTTCAGTCAAAGTTTGAGTTAACTTTTGTGACCAATATTTTTTTTTTAAAGTACAGTACTTCTGTCACAAAAGTTCTGTGTGAAGAGCTTAATGTGATAACAGGAAACGCTCCATAACTATATACGTAGACCAGCCAGCTAGTAGACTACGTACGTACTACCGGTAATACGGTATTGTACTACGCGCAGCTGTATATATTTTAGACGTCCAAGTTCCTTCTTCAAGACGAGTATACGTTCCAACATACAGTACATCCACGCATACCAAGTTAAACCAAGCCCAATATGACTTCAATTTAAGCCCTTTGATTCAAGGAGAGAGAACTCAGGGATATCGATAAACTTTGTGTCCAGAGCCACGCAATCATGCAATTGTAACACGAGACAGATAGCTAGCCCTAGCTAGACTAGCCGGACGTCTAGCAGATTCTAGCAGATTCTAACAGATTTTAGCTAGTCTAGTTATCGAGTATTTTAAATATAGTCGAAAAACTCTCCACTCAAACAGATGAAAACGGCCGATTTCGTAAAAGTCAGTTGCTAGTCTACAACTTGCTAGACTATAGCCAGCACTGGCCCAGCAGTACTCGTGGTGTAAAAGTTTTTCATGTCACATGTAAGGATATGTTTTTTTTTTTTTTTTTCAATTTCGAATTGCGAATACGAGAAAATAATATTATTCCGTGTTTTTTACTCCGTGATGGCTTTGGCGCTTAAGTCATTACAGCTGCCAGCAGCTGCCATAGACGTTTGAATACGAAATATATGAGCCCTGTATACCTGGTCTACCCATGGCCTCTACTAATTAGGTGCTATAGGCTGAGCTCTTCCCTGCATGTACTTGGGCTTCATCTTCACCATCAGCTTCATTTTCTAAAAAACCATCAAAATTTACTGTATATATCCCTTTGTGGTGGTTTTATTCCATCTCATCCACTTCTTTATGATTCATTAAGATTAGTACGTGTGTTAACAAGTGATTATTGAGTGTGTTGTCGGAACTTGGCGGTGGTGAAAACCCGATAGCGCTGCTAAGTAGAGTCTTGGAACACTTGTGCTGCCACTTTTCCCTATAGTTTAGACGCCGTAATCACCGCGTTAAAATATAAGCGCAAACATCCACATCTATATCCACATCCCGTTGCCGGTGCTGTATTACTTTGAGTTTATCGATAACTTGCCTAATGGAGTTCAAATATTCCGACATTTTCAATTTCAGCTACCGCTAGCTAGCTCTTGCCATTTCACTTTCGTCATTGTGGTCTATTGTATTCATTGTATTTGTCGTATTTGGCCAACCCGTTATATAGTCTAGAGCTAATGACATTTTATAGCTAGCTAGCGCTAGGCAAAGACTCTACGTGCACACGTCGTGCAGTATAATGGTTAATTTAGACATGTATCTTTGCGGGCTTACGGTCTAGACTCTAGACTACTGATAATTGAGTCCCATAGACTCTGCATAGAGTGACATAGACTGCTAGCTGGCCAAGCCTAGCTGCGTAGACCTAGTTAGTTTGCACATATTGATAACAAGTCTGTCATCAACTGTAATTTTTATTCAACATCCCTTAGAATCCGCTGTTATCCATCGGCTAAGATGGCCAATGCGTGTAGCAGCTACAGTATAGGTCGCGAAATCTACAAGACTAGCTATAAATTACGAAATTCAAATTTCAGACACTCACTTCCCCTGATTGTGTAATTAAGTCCATTATGTCCATATATACGCAGAACAGACCCTTCACTCCTCTTTCCTACTCGAGAGCTTTGAGTTTTTATCCACTAATTATGAGTTCCAGATCTGTACATCTGTACATGTGCACGCTTTGGCCTTTTTATGAAACCAGTGGCCATATACCGGTACACCAATTTAAATATCGAGACTCGAGTGAATATCTCAAACCTCAAATGTCGGAATACTTGGAGAGAATAGTACACTGTATATATTCTACATGCTAGATTTTGCTCGCCATGCATGTACCGCGGAGTCTCAGACTATATTTGGATGCATTTACAAGAAAAAATTTACGGTATCGATATGGCTAGCTACGTATAAGCACTATTTAAAGGACACGCAGGATCTTTGTGCGCGCGTTTCATAGCACACGTGTGTCTATGTTGTCGATCGATTAACTCTATCGATCTACTATCTAGTATCAACTGTATCAATGCCTGGAGGTTTGAGTTAACGTTACGGCGGGTTTCCCGTTGAAAAGCACTAGCTAACGTACAAGAGTATAGAAGCGATAGGAGATACATGTATTGAAGGATTCAATGAGGAGTTGTGAAATATAGGGGTAGACTGGTAGCCAATACTTAGAACGTGCAAATGAGCGATTCAAGACATGCGGTACGATTTATTTATCTTATTTTGGACCACGTTTGATTCGGTTTGAATCATCAATCTATTGATTACTGAGCTATCTAGCAGTAATTCTTTTGAGATTCGATATTGCTATGATATGTGCCCTAGATAGCTTAGTCTACATATATAGACTGCACTAAATAGTAACTAGACTCTACGTGTACAGGCTACAGCATATTAATTGAAAGCGGTCGACCGGTATTCGTAAATTTAGTCTAAAATCAAGGTAAAAGCAGGTATAAGCAGGTAGACATGCGCTCAAATTGGAAAGTTCATAGGCGGGATCGAAACAAACCGGTATCGATCCAGAAGTAGCCATATGCCCATACAACAATACTGAGCAATATATATAACGTACATAGCTAAGATGGTTTACACAGACGCCTAATGAATTGATATCAATAGACCAGTCGATATCACTGTAGAGTCTGTAGACTATTGAAATAAACACAAAATGCACAAAGACCCCTTTGAATCTTTGCCTTGGCAATATTACTGTTAGACTGGCTATAGGCCATTTTTTCTCTCAGTTCTTGCAGCTAGTTCTTACAGGTAGTTAGCTCTTGTTCACGGGATGATCCCACGCCTGGCCGGTAACCGTTTCAAGGATTCGACATGTATATGCTGATCTCAAGACGATTTAAAACAAACATGTGTGTGCAATATTAAGCGAGAGTTTTACAGAATTTATATTGGATTTTTGTTGTGACTCCTCCACACAGGCTTTTAGTACAGTACTTGCAAATTGCAGCTGTACTAGTGCTCTATGAATTGGTATGGGATATCATAGATATCCCTGACAATTTACAGGATTCTTGGCTAATTAGTCTAACTGAGTTATGCGCCATGGGTAGAATCACGATCATGATATCATAGGCCTAGGATATGTCAATTTCTCACAAGGTGAACGTCCCCGAAATTAAGTGAATGAATTCTTGTTATATTAAATTTATTGGACTAGTGTTATTATACTGTAAGACGTCGCTTTGTTCTTTAGCTTAGCGGCATATTTCGCTGTTGAAAAAGTCCTCCACTCGTTCAATTGACCAGCTGTTTCAATTAGAGGGAGCCATATAATTAGGTAGCATCGCAGTAGACTAGTCTATGCCACTGTGGTCACTACGCTACGCTACACTACACTACACTACAGTATCATGTAGCTTTCTAGTGTAGCCTAAAGTCTACAGCCGTAGCCTGCATGCTCAATTTCATATTTAATGGTAAATTAATACCGAAGAAATTCCTATTTCGTGTGCAATTGTTCACTTGTTCACGCGTAGTAAACGCAAATTAATATTTCTAGCTAGACTATACTGTAGTTTTTAAAATTAATTAAGTCTACCGGTAGACTAGACAGCCGTTGCCTGAACTTGACCCTAACCCAAAGTACAACATGATTCAAAAGTGAATCAAAACGTAACATTATGGGTTAGGTTATAACTCATTATTTCCCTTTCGCTGCTTCCCTAGTTATGAAAACTAACACGGATACAATTTTTTTTTCATGGCCCTTACCTCAACACGCGTCAAAACACGAAACAAACACACCATCACAATCACTCACAAATAAAGTAAATTACGTTTGAAAGATAAACGAGATATAGCTAAAAGCTGAAAATCAAACATGTCTATAACGCCTTCCCGACTACCGTCACGTCCTACCACCCCACTCCGTCGACGCTCCGAATCACGTCTTTCCGAATCTTTACACGGGCAACACTACTCTTCAGATGCTACTCGACTTCCTCTTGACAGCGTTCTTACAAACCCTTTAGTTGAACTGAACGACGCGCTGGGCGACCTGGATCAGAACCTGCAGCACCTACAACTGATGCACGAGAGCATTACGAGCTTTAATGAAAGCTTCTCGGCGTTTCTGTATGGCATTGAAATGAATGCGTGGTGTGTGGAGTTCCCAGAGGCCCCGACGTCGGAGTCGTTTAAGAGAGAGAGAGGTGGCATGGGAGGTGGAGATGGTGGTGATTTGGCACAGGCACAGGCCCAAGCACAGGCGCAGCAGGCTCACTCTCAGCAGCATGATCAGCAAATGGAAGTAGAAGACACTTATATTACAGCAAGTCACGATGATGCACTGTATGATGAAGACTATGAACAAAGCCAGCAAAGACAATTGGCTGTCCCGAAATCGAGACTTAGACACCCGTCGAATGGACGAAAAAGCGGCCCTTCTTCAACTCAATCAAGAGCAAATCCTCTCCCGAACAGTGGGAGCCGAATTCCGTCGTATTCGAAGAACTCATCTCGCGGGCCTGTGAAATCAAACACCACCCGCCAATCGGCACCGACATCAACATCAGGGAGAAGGACTGTCTCAAAGCCGCCACACCCTTCGACATCCCATAACCCACCATCAACGACCCCCTGGCGATAAATCAATAATCAAACATGCATGCCAACACTCATAGACTAATTATCTTTATACCCTTTTTCATTCCAAATACATGGGCTATGATGTACAACGGCCCCTCGTCCATCATGAATTTATTTATTTATCTGTCTGTTTTATTTCGTTCCATGATCCTTTTTACCGTATGCTCATGTTAACTCTTTCTATAATACACTTTCTATATATACAGTGTATATATATATATATTTCAGCGGACTGATCTCGCTACAGGGAAACCTGGAGAATGGCTCTAACAACACCTTGACTATTTTCCTCTGAAATGGTCTTGTACGAGATGTTGCGCGCGTCCAACGCACGCTCAAACTCGGGGATTCCGCCTCCTACACCGAAATAAACTCGTTTGGCTGCCACTAAAGCCTCTGTTTTTGCAACCTGCTGTTCCTCGGGGTGCATCAGACACAGCATGGTGTCTGTAAAGATAGGCAGCGTCTCTGGTGAATAAATAGTCTCAGACGCCAATACAAGATCAAACCGTTCGTCATGGCTGCCCTTCAGCAGCGTCACAAACTCCGGGGACCAACCACCGGAGACGAATTCCAGAGTTATTGATTTAGAGGAAAGGTCGGCCACGAACGCATTGATGAGTTTTTCAGTGACTTCAATCTCACCAGACCGTAGTTCCATCGCGTTTCCGGCACCGTTAGGGTCGGTATTACCTGGGTCACTGTTGGGGGTAGTTTGCAGCTCAGCGAGCAGGTCTTGATTTTGAAACTCACACCAGATGAACAAAAGATTTGGAACAGTCACTAGTCTCAACACGCTTTCATTATAATCAGCCAGAGTCAACTTCCGAGGCCTATCGCCGCCGCTGAAAAGATGTCGGCGCAAAATGTTTTGAAAAAGAAGTGCACTAGGCAATCCTGTTCCGCATCCCAGCTCCAAAACTTTTCCGTAACCTGTCAGATCTCGCGTTCTGAGCACTTCCATCAGGTCGAACGTGCATTCCCAGCTCTTGAGCCCGCCTTCGTATGTCGCAATTCGGAGATCCTCGTTCGTGAGGCCTAGCAGGATCTCGTCAGTTGTCGATAACGTGTCTTGCGTCATAAGTTGGTGTTTTACATCGAACAGGTCGCGTCTGCATACCCAGTCGCTGATGCATCGAGATTGTTGATTTACTTGGGGATCTTGATTTTGTTGTTTAGGAGATGAATCCACATTGACTAGCCCATAGCTCATTCGAACGCCTATAGATTTAGAGAGCAAATCTTGGAGAGCCAGCTTGCGAGGCAAATATGCTGCATCTACAGGACTAACATTAGTGCTGGATGTGGAGGAGGACGAATTCATGAATATCGATTTGTAGTTGGCTTGATTTGCACCAAGTTGATTCGAGCTGTTGCCGTTGCCCACCTCGGTGGTAGAGAAAATTGAGTTGTTACTTTCCTCATCGATATCATCACCACTGAATCCAAACGAGAAAGACATGTTGGCTTGTTATTATGCTAGGGGATTTTAGCTGCGCTTCTTTGCTTAAAAAAAAAAGAGTGAGTAAAAAAAATTTCATTTGGGTGTAAAATTTCAGCCGTGCGTGGATTTGTTTAGACTCTAGATTTCTCAGTCATAATCTTCAAACTACAGTAAACCAATGCTTAAGTTAGGCTATATCATAGATGATAGAATCATCAAGGGCCATACGGCTTATGAATAGTCGAATTTAGACGTAAACCAAAAAAACAGAATAAACTTAGTTAGTTAACATTCTCGCCTGAAAGAAACAACTATTATAGTGTTCTTTGATATCATGAATTCCAATCCCCATCATGACTTTTATATACTGGTATCTAGATATCATAAAGAAAAACTGATAGGGAATAGATCATCGACCGTACAGGCCTTAAGGCACAAAACTTAATTTAGACCCCATGTTATTCAAAAGCCGTGAGTATTAATACTGATACTATACTCAATATCTATACTCACGTACTCACCCATGCGTGGGCGCGTCTCTTTATTTTGTGTTTGGAGACGATCTATTGACCTTTGCTACTTGACAATGACTGGCAAGCCATGTTCTGTATTAATGGTAATTTCTACTGATCTATTACCTATTTAATCATGCCGTTTTTGCATTTCCGCGTTCACAACAAAGGACTCCAGGAAAAGACCTCCTTACTTCTTATGCGCTCAACTTATCTCGCAGGGAGGTCAAGAACTGGAAGTAACTAGGAATGTCCTCTGTTCTGTCCTCAATCAAAAATGTAGATGCCCATAATCTCAAAGCAGGATCACCGTCTTCCTTGATAATGAACAGAGACGGCCAAGTAACTGCGTCCTTCTTCTCGCGCAGTTTACCAATAATAGCTCGAATACGCTCATTGAGCTGACTGTCACTCTCAGGGAACTCGGTTTTTCCATTGGGAACCTCCGCCAAAGACCCCACACCAAAGGCATCCAAGCACAGTTGGGGAACAACGTTACGGCCAACCCAAATGAATATGGTTTGTCCGTCATCAATCAGGTAAAGCCCGTGAGGAACCAGCCGCTCGCTCGTAAGGTTAAGCTTTTCTGGAAGAACAATTTCACCTGTATTTTCCTGAGGGAGACCAGCCTCGTCTGGCATGTCGAACAAACTAAAAAAGTCAGGATGCAAATACTTGATAAGGTATTTGATTGGCATCGTGCTCAGCAAACAAAGTGCTGCTGATCGCATATCAGTAGGGATCTGTACAGATTTACGAAGTCCAACGTTCTTTATGAGTGCGTTAACAAGAAGTGGTAGCATGCGTAGATTGGCGCAGAACTGCAGAGGGGCAGATGCACCAACATTGGTAGTCATAAGATCCTTTTTGTACACTGACAACATGTCAAATAAGCGATTTTGCACCAAATCCCGAGCTTCCTGCAAACCAGAAGACAGTGCCTTTTCCACCGCTTTCTGAGTCAAATAAGCGGTAATAGCAAGTTGATCGGCAGATGCGTAAACGTCCTGAAGTACCGCACTGGTGGGAATTGTACAAGTGATGACTCGGACTCTTCGATCACCATCACTGGTCGTAAGCAAAATTCCAGCTTGCAATGACACCCAAGGCTTACTGATGGTATCGTCAATGGCAACCTCGATGACGTAGCTCTGGTCACGAGGGAACGTCGGGAACGAGCACAAGTCTGAAGACCTGTTGAAAAAGTTTCCGTAGAATGCGTTCATCCGGAGCTCAGTAGATGCTCGAACTCTCAAAACAGCCTCCATGCTGATTTCCATGGAAAGATGCTCGCCCAGTTCGTGAGCAAACTTGACTGCGTCCTCCGCACGGCTTGCACTCCATCCAGGGTAAAAGTAGGTCTGACCACCAGTAAAGCGAGGCAGATTGCTAAGCGAAGCCACGTCCTGGTATTTCTGCGCAAACAAGAACATGTCAACTGTTACTTGGCTTCGGTTGCACTCAATAGCAAAGCTCTTGTAAAAAGCCGAAGCGGTTTGCAACAGTGCAGTTTCCTTGCTAGTACCAAGAGCCTTACGGT
Organism: Geotrichum restrictum; assembly: GCA_030563985.1. Lineage (NCBI taxonomy): Eukaryota > Fungi > Ascomycota > Dipodascomycetes > Dipodascales > Dipodascaceae > Geotrichum > Geotrichum restrictum. The sequence continues at coordinate 15,518 of JAJMKT010000229.1, forward strand.
CTTCACGAGGCTCGAGCTTGGCAATACCAACATTGGGCAAATTGGCCGTGAGACAGATGATTTTGCCTCCAACCTTGTTGATAAGAAGATGTGCAGCCCTGAGAGCCGAGCCCAAAGCGTTGTTTTCATTGACGTTCTGAGCAAACATTTCTCCGATTCTCGAAAGAAGAAGGTCGATGGTGGGTCGGCATTGAGTCAAGTTGACTATCAAGCTGCTGGGAAGAGGAAGGAATGGATCATCTATGTCAGATATGACCAACATGGAAGGTTCGGCATCTGGTCCCGAAGGAAGGCTGAAGTAATGTAACGAAGAGTCGACAGCAATAAATCCAACTTGGGCACGGTCATCCTTGTTAGGCAATCTGTCGAGAGATTCTTGAATAGCTCGGGCTGCTGTAGCCAAAAGACCGGTTTGAATCGCAGGCGCACTAACATCCAAAACGAACAAGTAGACGGGGGGCTGAGGAGGCCGAGCCAAATACTCAGGAGGACAGTTGAACTCCACTACACCATAATTGATTTCATTTCGGGTATATCGGTCTGCACTCATGTTTCTGACCGCATCCCAATCGAATTGCTGAGGGACATCGTTGTTCAGACCACAAATGTTACATTTCCAACGATGAGATTGGTCATTAAACGATACGAATGGGTTGATATAGCATCGACACCTTCTGCATCTACAAATCAAAGTATCGCTAGTCACCGGGACTGGAGAAGTCGCATTATGAAGCGAAAGGTAAGGCCTAATCGTTAAAGCAAACGGGAGTTTACTCTTCTTCAGCAAAGAGTTCGTAGTTGGCACCACATTGAGTGTCGATCGGATGTATTCAGGACCAGCATTGGCCTCAGGATTTTGAGAAGAGCTGCTTCCTGAAGGAAGAATAATCGGGGGAGGGGGAAGAGCCAGATCACTAATGGGAGGAGGGAGTGATGCTAACAGATCAATGTTGTAGAGTTGATTAAAAGCAGGGCGTCCAACGTTTCCTGCAGCAGGCTGTCCATACGAAGGGATGGCAGAGGCCGCTGGAACACCACCGATGTTCATGGAACCGAATTGGGCCGCAAGAGGATCAACCTGCTGTTGCCCATAGGGACTGGATGCACCGACAGCACCAAGAGGAGTGGGGATACCAGCAGCAGGAGTGAAAACACCTGAAGGAGCAGAAACTGAAGCTCCAGGATATGAGTTATCGGAAGGATTGGCACCAGGATACGCAGGAGCAGGGGCTGGGGAGAAATCATACTGTTGTTGCGGGTAGAGTCTACGTTTATGTTGAGCCTGAGCACTTGGCTGCTCAGCTTGAAACCCAGGAGAAGCAGGAGAAGTGCCTACCGGTTGTTGCTGGTAGTATCCTTCCTGATATTCACCGTAATGTGACATATCTGATTAGATGATACTACAAAGTTACGTTAGTACTAGGTAAATGAGGTCGTGGAAGCAACGTACTTTGATCAAACTAAAGATCTTGAAGAAATAAACGAGCAAAAATGCCTTCCCAAACTGATCCAAATAGAGCAAATAGTACTAAGGATCCCAGGCCTTACTTCAAGTCAAAGTGAGTGGAAGGAGTAGTGATTTGAACGAAAGGTTGAGACTTTTGTGCCCTGTGAAAAGCCACCCTCAATCAACTAGTTGGTACCAGTGCCATTGAACACGAATGCGTGTTGTAATATTCGCAGTGCTGATATTTATGCTCAGACAGCTTGGGGCGGATTGTAACTGATAGGGCACAATTAACACGTGAAATAAGATTTTATATGGTATACCTCATATGGAGCAGTATACGCGACCTCTCGTTAAAATTAGTAAAAGCGTGAGCTTAAGTTTTTTTACGCGTTATTTTCGCGTTATTTTTGCGTTTCTTTCCGCCTTTTTCCTCTTGATGCCAGTAATGTCCCCACAGGGCCCACATCAATTGAATGGTGTTTCTCACATCTCGATAAGCTGCTACTGCAAATTGTCTGCAATCAAGTAAGAGTCAATCATATCCCGGCAACTTGGCTCACAAACACACTGTGTTGGTCTATTGAATTCTAATTGCACAAGGAAAGCAGATATTGGTAAATGATAGCTGCTGTACGTAGCTGGTGGACGTATTTGTTGGACGTATTTGTTCCAGAAGCCTGCCTGGACATTAATTTGATGTGTTTTGGGAATTTCTGGCTGTCAATATCACCCATGGCAGACCATAGCAATTTACTGTAGATTCAGGCGATGAACCCAAAATAATTTTACAGTATAATCTAAAAGGTGTACTGTAGACTAGCTATTGCTTGAAGCACGAGGCTGGTTACAGTGAACCGTGGCAGCCTTTTCAGATACATCCACACTTGTCCAAGGTGTCCTTGATACGTATACTTGAAATGCTCTGGTAAATGCTAATTGACGTACAGTACAGTATAGAAATTAATTTGCATTAAGACCAGACCTGGGGTCATCATGACTTAACCCAAGCCCAGGCGTGTCTCAGTCCTGCCATAATACTTAAAAACATATCTGTCTACTAAAACATCTCTTCTTCATAAACTATACTCACAACATAGCTTAGATGTTCGACTCTCTTAAACGCTTCAAAGACCACGAGAGCTCTAGAGCTCATGGCCAACAGCCTACTCCTACCCCTCCTCCCATCAACCAGAATACCCGACCAGACGTTCCTCAGCAGCAAGCTTTCCAGTACCCAACTAGCTCTTCTGGAAACACCTCGAACGCTCCTCGGTTTCACAATTTCCATGATGGAAATACCGTACACGAAAGAATATTTTTACTCCATGGTGGAGCGGGCCCAGAGGGCAGTCAGTTCGATGCATCAATTGTAGTCTACCACCACATTGACGCATTCCCCTCTCAAAGGTGGCCAGTGTCTGACGGGCACTTCAAAGCTCTAGTTCATCTTCAAACAGGTGTTAACAATTTGAGATTTGAGTACGAAGGGCCCAATGGTGAAAAATCTACTTCTAAGCTGACTATCCACTATGTCCCTCTACTCCAAAACCCCCCACTTCACTTGGCTCTGATTCTTGGAAGTGATTCACCAGGAACTTTCGATTCTCCTAAGTACAAGCGTGATAGAGAAGGAAATGGTTTGGAATTGGCCATCAGAAAGGTTCGCATGGCTGGCTACATGATGTCTGCCTTTACCGATGAGCAAATGAACAGGAATGGTTTTGGACACCGAACTTTCCGTTTGCACGAAGAATATGACTGTGACACCCTATCTAATAGAGACGGTAAAGGCCTTAGATCTACTGCAGTTGTCCATGTCATACGGTCCAGCCATACTGTGGCCGAAATCCGTGACCCCAACCGTGCCCAGCAAAACCCCAAGGGTACTGACACTGGTGGATTGTACGGATATGCGTTGGAAGCAATCAATAAGCATGGCGTTCCATTTCAAGATAAAGGAGAGGACGTCATGGTCGCTGCCATTTTCCTAGATACTCATTGGGATAAACAGCTAAATCTCGTACTGGGGCATGCTGCACTCGGTGGAGGGGCTGGCCATATTAAGCTTGCCATATTCGGTTCTCATTCGTTACACGCGTGGCCTTCTTGTTTGGAAGAAATTGTACCTGCATTTATGGACGAGACAAAAACAGACACTAATGAAGTTTCAAATGATGCTAATCAATCGGGCTCAAGCTTTGAGGCTCTTAATATTGGCATGGGTGCTTTTATGCACGAGATTGGCCATCTCTTAGGCTGCCCCCATCAACCTTATGGAGTAATGCTTCGTGATTATATTACTTGGAACAGAACCTTCATGACAAGGGAAGGCTTCCTAACCCGAGACAACAAACCTGGACTTCGTTTATGCTTAACCGAGAGCGAGTGTGGCTGGCATAGATTGGATATCCTGCGATTCAGAGCGCACCCTGCATTTCGATCACCTTTTGAAAACCGCGTTTTTCAATCTACCCCCAACGTGTACCCTGTTGAAAACGGTGCCTTTATCAAATCTGTTACAGGAGTGTTCTTGATCGAAATTCATGTTGATGGACAATGCAGAGGTCATTTAGAATATCCTAACCAACCCCAAACTGAGATATTTTTATATGAAGACGATTTGCGTCAGCAACTTCCTGAGAATTGGCGAGGAAAGGAAAAGAAGTTGAAGTTAGATGTTCTTACAGTTGGTCAGGGACAAATTACAGTTGAAGATTTTGTTCAACTGACTCAGCGTGATCAGCTTCATGATACTTTTGAGCGCCGCCGTGGTGTTTTGACTGGGTTCATATCAGCCTTGTTAGGTAGAGAAACCGGTAACAAAATAACTGCAATACTTCCTCCTGGTATTGCTTCCGTGCGTGTGTATTCTGGGAATTGTTTGGACGGCGTGGAATTCTGCTATGTGGACCATGCTCCTGTTTTGTTTGGTAACCGTGGAGGCTCCCCGAAGGAGTTCAGACTTCAAATGGGCGAAACTATAACAGGATTTTTTGTTCGTTCTGGTGCATGGATTGACGGAATTCAAATCATCACCAACATGAGACGGAGCGACATATACGGAAATAAGACTGGTGGTAGTGGCCATGAACTGGTTCCTCCCCATGGATATGAGGTTGTTGGATTAACAGGAAATCTCGGATCTTGGGTAAATTCAATAGGTCTGGTTTACGTTGCTTCGCAATAGTGAATTTTTATATATTTACATGGACTTATTCGTAAGTACTTTGGGGTAATATACATTTGTCCTCATTGATGCCTTTTTGCATGCTCGAGCTTTTGAAAAATGATAGATTTGGGTCTTCGCTTACTCTTGATCAAGTTGAACAGCATAATCGTAGTAAAAACGGAAAGTCCGTACCAGGTCAGAATGTACTGGAAATGGGTGTTACGGAATTCCACTTTACCAGTTGCGCCAATAGGCACACCATGCCGTTCCATTTGCTCAACGGAAAGGTTTTTCTGAGCAGAATATCTCTTGACTGCACTGGCAGAGTCAAAATCTAGCAAAGCTTCAACAAGAACTGGCTGACAGTTTCCTTCTAATGCTAAAGCCTCCACGTCCATGAAATGGTAGTGATGGCTGCCAGGCTTACCTTCAACAGTGAACATTCCCTTTTCAGGGCTGACCCGTAAAAGGCATTCAAGCTCAACCTCACCCTCAACCAGTGATAAAGGTCTAGTTGAACGGTCCAAGTGGCTTTTGCTTATCCATCCTCGTTTAATCAATAGAGTCGACCCTCCAGGTCTCTCGAAGGGAGTCATTAAAAAGTAGCCTTCCTTCCCGTCCCGCATGCGAGGGCCAATGTACATTTCTTTGTCATGTCTGAAGGTTCCCTTTACTAGAACACGTCTGTAGTCAAATTCCTGTGAAGAAGCAATTTCGGGGTTCAGAACTGGGGGAAGCTCCATCGGTGGAAGAGCTAGCTTTGATTCAGCTCCAGTAATCAAGGTAGTTTTCCAGCGAAGTCTCTTCACTTGCCAAGTCCCCAAACCAAAGGAAACAATAGGCATGAGAACTAGTAAACCCATAAAAACCTTTCCATAAATCGACGAGCGTTCATTGGTGCTACCTGAAGACTTGCTTTGACGAATAGGTATCCAATCGACGGTTGAAGTTTTAACTGTTCGTATAAATAACGTTGAAGGTGTGCACAACGACAGAGGCACTCTAGAGGCCCCTAAGCGACGAGTTAACCGCGGGGCTAGTAAGCCTCGGCGTAAACATTCCATATTGATTGATGCGAGTTGATCTGGGTCCAGGAAAATGTTTGGAGTCTGTGGGCCGGCCTGAAAACTCACCTCATGATAATAAGTGGGCAAGGGTATATATTTCAACGGCTAATCCCTGTTGACAAGACAGTTCTATGTCATAACACCGCGCGTTCTAATTAAACGGGGTATTTGCATAAAACGAACTGTTGAAGCACAATACTCTGGTTAGGACGAACCGTTGCGCCGTGACGCCGTCGTCCCTTAGCTAACTTACAAGTTTTCGTGCTTTTGAACTTGCTTCAATGTGGCACTTACTCACTGAGATAATGTCACTAGCTAATTGTGATGCATTGACCGTCACATAATTCCTGTATGACATTGCAGACTGTGAGATGCTCAATTATAAAACTCCTTGAATCTCTTCTCTCTCTTTCTTCTTTCCATCGTAACTACTCGTCTTAGAACTTCAATTTAAAGCTGTGATGAGATACTCCTGGCTTCTATATGGGCTTGCGATAGCAAGCGCCCAGTCTGTCGTGGATCCAGATGTGACAACCAGATGTGTAACGAAGATTCTACTGAATTTTTTAACTGATGGCTAACAATGATAGACTGACGAAGGCCTACGCAAGTGTCTAGCCTCTGTGTACCAGGGTTACTCTTTGTGTGAGACTGGCGATTTAGCCTGTCAATGTGCATCGGTCAATGATGTGGCTACTGTCTGCTATGACGATTGTCCAGGATCAGTATTAACACTTATGAAACATTGAAATTATTCTATCTAACTCACCAGGATAATGTTGAGTACATCAAAATGTTTGTGGCGGACCAGTGCAACCTGGTAATCGCACTTGGAATTAACGGCCCTATTGAGAACGACGCCGATTTACAGTTTCGGGACAGCACCGTGCCATTTCCTTTTCCAGTCGATGGTCAACTTTTTGGTTTTCATGGCCACAATCACGATGATGATGATGATGACGATGATGACGATGAAGATGATGAAGATGAAAACGATGATGAAGACGATGATGATGTCTATGGAGAGAGTTATAGACCCGCTAATATGAAAGAAGAAGATGGCATCGTTGATCCCGTTGGTGAAGAGGGCTATGAATATTATTATGATGGCAACTATGATGATGAGTAAGTTAACCATGGGCAGTTGAGATATCAGCTATGATCAGCCTAATCTGCTAATGACTTCGCATCTTATTCTCTAGAGGCATTTAGGCTTTTTATTTGAACAGAATATGGGACAATGGCTGATGATGTATTACCTTAGGGATCGTTCTTTCGTTGACAAATTTGAGCACGAAGCAAGGAACTATTTTGATAGTCCCGAAAGATATCGAGTTGCCGAAAAGCAAGCGAGTGTGACTTGGTTCTTGGACAAACTTTTCAAGAAGTATCGGCAGCACAGAAACTCTAAGAAATCTTCAACTGAAACCACTCCAAGCGATTCTTCTCCTAATGATAGTTATGAGACTCCAGAATATGAGCAGCATGATGAATCTGAATCCAAAAAGCCGTTTGAAGATGGTTCCGCTGATCCAGCAGATGATTCCGTGGTAGAGAAGCCTTCAGGCCATAACTCTAATGAGTCGCTAGAAGAAGCCCCAGCTGAGACCCCTGCCAAAGAAACATTGGACAATTCGAACGAGCACAATATTGAAAAAGATGATGCTTTTGTTGAAGACTCTACGGAGCCACCTAGTGAAGTGGTTATTGAAGAGCCAAATCATGATTACGACGAAAAACCAATTGAAGATACAGCCCGTGATTCAAATGAAGAGTCGGAAGAGGAATCAGAGGAATCAACAAAGAAATCGATAGACGAATCAACAGAGGAGCCAGATCAGGAGCCAATTGGAGCGCCAGCTCAGAAGCCATTCCATAAATCAGTCGAATATCCAGAGGAGCCAGTGCAGGAACCAGAGGAGCCAATCGAGGAACCGGCCAAAGATCCAGTTGAGGAGCCAGTTCAGGAACCAATTGAAGAGCCAGTTGAGGATGTCGAGGAGCCAGCGGAAGAGCCAGTACAGGAACCAACGGAAGAACCAGTGGATGAGCCTATAGAAGAATCTGTCGAAGAACCTGTCGAAGAACCTGTCGAAGAACCTGTCGAAGAACCTGTCGAAGAACCTGTCGAAGAACCTGTTGAAGAGCCTGTTGAAGAACCTATCGAAGAGCCTGTTGAAGAGCCTGTTGAAGAGCCTGTTGAAGAGCCTGTTGAAGAGCCTGTTGAAGAACCTGTTGAAGAGCCTGTTGAAGAACCTGTCGAAGAACCTGTCGAGGAACCTGTCGAAGAACCTGTCGAAGAACCTGTCGAGGAACCTGTCGAAGAACCTTCTGATGAACCTGTCGAAAAACCTGTCGAAGAGCCTTCTGATGAAACTTCTGATAAACCTTCTTATGAGCCTTATTATGAGCCTGCTGATGAACCCTCTTATGACCCTGCTGATGAACCTGTCGAAGAGCCTGCTGATGAACCTGTCGAAGAGCCTTCTAATGAGCCTTCTGATGAGCCTTCTGATGAGCCTTCTGATGAGCCTGCTGATGAACCTTCTGATGAGCCTGCTGATGAGCCTTCTTATGAGCCTTCTTATGAGCCTGCTGATGAACCCTCTTATGAACCCTCTTATGAGCCTGCTGATGAACCTCCTTATGAGCCTGCTGATGAACCTGTCGAAGAGCCTATCGAAGAACATTCAGATGAACCTGTCGAAGAACCTTCTGATGAACCTGTCGAAGGGCCATCAGATGAACCCTCAGATGAACCCTCAGATGGACCTGCTGATGAACCTGCTGATGAGCCTACTGAGGAGTATGTCGAAGAACCTGTCGAAGAGCCTGTTGAAGAACCTGTTGAAGAACCTGTCGAGGAACCTGTCGAGGAACCTGTCGAGGAACCTGTCGAGGAACCTGTCGAAGAGCCTGTTGAAGAACCTGTCGAGGAACCTGCCGAGGAACCTGTCGAAGAGCCTGCTGCCGAAGAGTCTGCTGAAGAACCTACCGAAGAACCTACCGAAGAACCTGCTGAAGAACCTGCTGAAGAAGTGGCGACAACTACTACTGAAGAACTTCCGCAAGAAACCACAAGCTCGAAAAGACATAGGAGGAGACACCGACATAATAGGACTTCTAAAGCTCCTCACTCTTTCGAAACTCCTGCTTCTGAATCATCGTCTGACGAGCCAGAGGAATCTTTCGATGAAACCCCTGAGGAGCCTGAACCAACATATCATCCAGACGAAGAAGAAAGTGCTTCTAAGGAGCTTGAAGGTGAGCAGGACTCATCTGACACACTTACTGATGCAGGAGAGCCCGACGAGCCTTTAAATGATTCCGATGAACCAGAACAAGAGCTAGAGGGTGATGAGAATGGCATTTCTGGTGAACCTGAGAAAGACGAAGCTTCCGCGAGAGAAGATTCTGAGCAACCTACAGCAACAGAAGATTCTGAGCAACCTACAGCAACAGAAGATTCTGAGGAACCTACAGCAACAGAAGATTCTGAGGAACCTGCAGCAAAAGAAGATTCTGAGGAACCTGCAGCAAAAGAAGATTCTGAGGAATCTACAGCAACAGAAGATCCCAAGGAATACGATTCTACAGACCCCACTGATTCAACTAAAGAGCCGAATGATACTGACCAAGAGCTTTTAGAGGACGATTCTAGTCCAAGCGATACTGTTTCTGACCCTAAGAATAGTGATGACGGAGAAGACGAACAGGCAGATAAAGAGCCGCAAGACACGAGGTCTTTCAAGCAGAGACTGTTTGATAAAATCAGGCAAAAGATGGGTGGAAAAGGAAAACAGAATAAACAAAAGCAGTTAGAGGATTACGGTAAACTAGAATACTTTGCATTCTGATTGTGCTAATATTTTTTTTAGATACTGAATTCGAGGCCATGACCATGGATGACTCTAATGTCCTAGAAATGGTGTCGGGAGGCGCTGCTATGGTAGCTTGCTGGGTCCCTTTGATGCTTATCTTCTCTTGCATGTCATTTTTCGATCCATCTCCTGCTGTGTTCTTCCTTCTTGCCGGAATAGCTACAGCCTATGTAAGATTCTTTTTGCCTGAACTTGCGGGTAGTAAATAAATATCATGTTACAGGCGCATAAATAAAAGAATTGATATTAAGAATTAAACTGTACATGTTTGCATTTTGCTTGATTACTGGCTTTTCTTTTGGTTCTTTTCGGCCTCAATTTCATCTAGCCACTTGAGCGTAAGCTTGATACCTTCTTCAAGACCAGTCTGTGGCTTATACTTAAGAAGTGCCTTTGCTTTAGAAATGTTGTAATATTTATCAGCGCATGTGGTTCTGACTCGGAAAGGAGTAAGACCAGGCTCTTTTCCAGTCAATTTGCTCACAAACTCAGATATGTATCCAATAAAAATACCGATATCTCTGGGGATGACAAATTTGGCCTCATCTACAAATCCGTCAGCCTTCCAAACGGCTCTGGCCATTGACCAAAAGTATATGGGGCTATCGTTAGTGATAAAAAATGCCTCTCCATTGATAGTATTCTGGAAGGCAGGATCCAAAAGCTTCTGAGTAGCCAAAGCGTGCGAGTAAGCCACATTTCCGACATAGGTAAGGTCAAACAAGTTGAGATTGTTTCCAAGCTGGAACTTGTGCTGGCCTCTGAAAGCAATTGCTCTAATATTGGGAATCATTTGTCGGTCTCCGGGGCCAAAAATTCCAGCAGGACGGAGTGCGACTGTAAGAAGTGTGCCTTTGTAGCCATCAACAGAACCAGTACAACTATTGTTACTCTCGGGAGCAGTAGCAGCTTTGAGAACGTGGCCTTCAGCAACAGCCTTGGTCTCATTATAGGCATCCATAGCGACCTTTGGAATAGGACAGGACTCGTCTGCATTTCGGAGATCCTCGCCGTTAAACACGACACCACCTGATGAAGTATAGATCAAAGCGCGGACATTAGGGTCTTGCTTTGCTTGCTCAATGATATTGATAGTACCTTCCACGTTGACCTTGTGGTAGATATCGGCGCCTAGCCCATGGATAGGGGACACAGAGTGTACCACCACCTGGGGTTTGGCAATAGCAAGAGCGTCGCTGATATCCTTGGGCGACGTAATGTCTCCAACATGGACTGTGATCTTTGTGGGATCAAAACTGTAAAAGGTTTTGGAGATGGGAGATAGAGGCCGGATATCAAAGACGTGGATCTCGGGTCTGGGCTGAACTTGCCAAAATTCCTCAATAAGGTGGAGGCCTAAGAACCCACAGCCTCCAATCAAAATGACGGACTTGAGATCTGGAATGGCCAGTACATTTCTGCTTTGCTCAACCTTGTTTGATGACATTATATATATAGGATCGTCGTAGAGTGCTTTTTTTGTTTTTTGTTGGTTAAGTGATGAGGTGTTGGTGCTTAAATTATTTTTTATTCCCTTAAAACGTTACCTCAAGGACAGCTGGCTGGAGAATGGGCTAGTTGAAATGGCTATTTAGTCAATTAACGGTTATATCACCCGTTTGCATTAAGGAGGAGGGAGAAACAAACCTAACCCTCAAATATATGTTGGTACAGAGTCTAGGGACCAATATGTCAAATGTGCATCCATCAAGATGATCAATATTGAAATATGTTTATATATAATTATACTGTATACCAGTAGATTTCAAAAACTAAATTTTGAGATACAAGAAATAAACAGGTTTCCGAGAAATCAAAATAAATTGGAGTACAGTGATATTATTTTTATACCGGTAATGAGTAAAAAAAAAACCCCGTTAGACCTGGAAATCTGGACTATCAGGAAAGTTATACAGTTCTGAGTACTTTCTAATAGCGTCTTGGTCAACGACCGAAGGAGGCTTTACGTATTCAGGCACAGGAAAAACATAAAGATCCATATACTCTTCAATTTTAACAGTATCCGCATCTCTCTTGGTTGATGCGCCCCCATTGGCCAGTGACACCGCAGTTCCGTTGACAGCAGGCTTGGTGCCAAATGTTGGTTTAGGAGTATTTGCGCCAAATGTAAAGGAACCACTACCACCAGTCGCTTCCTTGGAGCTTGAAAATTTCGGTGTCTGTGACAAGTCCGGATACAAACTCTTTGATTCTTGCTTAACGCCAAATGCGAAAGACGACGAACCACCAGCACTAGCAGCACCGCCAGTGCTCGCTGATGTCTTTGATAGATCCGGATACAAACTTTTTGCTTCTTGCTTAATGCCGCCAGAAGAAAAGCTAAAAGAAGGAGTAGAAGCAGTAGTGCTAGCAGGAGCTCCAGATCCAAACGAAAATGGGACAGATGCAGCAGCAGCAGCAGTAGCAACAGGCGCAGGGGGGGCTCCAAACGAAAATGGGGCAAGTGGAGCAACAGGTGCTGCCGTTACTGGAAAGTTGCCAAAACTAGTCTTTGGAGGAGCAGCGTTGAACAGAGAATTACCCGTTTTCTCAACCGAGCCAAAGTTCACAGATTTAGATTGTGAAAAGGACGGGAGCGGCTTGTATTCAAGTTTGGGCGTCTTGGAGGCATCTACTGCTGTAGTTTGTTGAACTGCTGCGGGGGCGACGGGAGGAGCATTTGCGCTAACAAACGTGAATGGCTTAGAAACAGGGACCTTTTCAGCAGCGTTGACACTGGTAGTGGTGGATCCAAATTTAAAAGCAGCTGGAGCACTAGTCACTGGAAAACTTGATAATTGAGGGTAGAGTGGCTTGGCGGGGTCAATAGGCTCCGGAGAAGGGGTGTCTTCATCCTCATCAATAAAATCAGGAACAGACCAAGTCGGTGTAAGTTTTGCGCGCTCAATTACAGTGGTGGACGATGATTCACTTCTTTTCGCGCCTGATCGTGCAGGAGAAAAAAATGCTCTGTCATTTTCATGGCCAGTTGAGCTCTCCGGAGAACTAGAAGGGCTGGGGATGAGTGATTGACGAAGAGTAGATGAGCGAGTTGGCTTGTATTTATCCAAATGAGCTGGGATTATACGTTTTAGGGGTGTGCCGTTAGTTGATGAAGGTGTTGAGTCATTACCAGGCATTGTACGCTCAAGACTTTGCACAATGTTAGATGAAGCTGGAGGTGGCTTGCGGACAAGTTTAGGTTGGGTATTGTTACGAGGAGAAGATCGAGAGGCGGTAGAAGCATACGGATTGACAAATGATTTCGGCTTCTCTTTTTCCTCCGTCGATGTAGCTGCCAGTTCTTTGGGCTGGTCGTCGATAAGTGCTAGTAAAGTAGAGGCAGTTTGGCTCAAAGCCTTTTCAGGTACAGGATCAGCTTCAGCCATTGCCTCATTTTCGTCGTCTTCAATAACAATACACTCTGAGTCCAAAGATTTTTCCGAGTTTGTAATCGTTTGATATACGTTCGAATTTGTTGTGGGCCTGTATGGGGTCGGCAAAGACGAAAAATGTGACATTTTTCTCGGAGTAAAGCTAGAGGTTTGTACAGGTCTTTTCTTGCCAGTACCAAGTAGTGGACTGGATTTTGGGGAAGATGAAGAGGAAGAAACTAAAGATGTCCTTCGCTCGGGAGTGTTAGAGGAGCTGTCGTTAGATCGCTTCTGACGTTTAGCAGATCCTCTAGGTGAAAAAGCATCGGAAGTTGAAAGATAATTTTGGAACCGATTCACAGTAGGCGTATGGATTGAATAAGGTGCCGGAGGAGATGAGGCTTCTTGAGCGCTTTCATCACGATTTAGAAGAGACACAATCCCTGCTCTTTCAATGTCAGAGAGAGGCGCACTTCCTTTTTTGATAAAAAAATCTCTAATGAGCTGATTGGGACTACCAGTGGGTGCGTGTTGTTGGGTCAGTGCATCCTGAGAATCTTGTGAATCACTGTTGGAAGTCGCAAAGGGCCGAGTTATATGCGGAGCAGGGTATGAAAAGGCGCCATATTCATCGACATCCGCAGACTGTTGCGTTCCAGAAAGAGATGCCTCATCTTCTTGAGACACATAACCGTCTCGAGATTCGTGAGCTGTAGGTGATCCCCATTTTAGAGGAGTAAACAGCGCTTTTACGCGAGAAAGAATAGATGGAGTCTTATCAAGTTAGAAGAGAAGAAGTTTGGAAACCGGGTTAACTTACAGCAGGCGCTTGCGCACTTTGTCTTACTGGGGTGGAAGGAGCAGTACGTTGGTATGGTGTCTGGCGAGCCTGTATGGTTTTCCTCTTGGGACGGCCATGCCTTTGTTGTTCCATGTTAAAGATTTACAAAGTGACAAATAGACAAGACAAAGATCAGACGTTTGAATATCTGCCTTCTTTTCCGCTATTGGAGTTGTATGAAGTCTATCCTGTGTTCTCCGTTGTGGAAAGGTGGGATTATGAAAAAAAAAAAGTGTAGATGGGAGTAAACTTCAACTACCGGTATGTGACAAAAATGGCTTACCCGGCAATCGCCAAACTTTGTGGAGCCAAACCAAACCAATACGGCCACAGTGTTGGCAGGGATTCCTTTGACGAAGAGCAGACTGGCTGAAATTAGATAAAAAGCTATTACACCAATCCTCTATCAGCTTTTGTAATTTCAGTAGGTTAAAACAAACCAGTCGTGGGTGTGTGAAAGGGTTGGCGCATCCGCGTTGCTGGTACTATCATTTATTGGATCTGGTGCTGGGAGTTAATAAGCCAGATTTGTTTTTTTCAACCTTCCGCCTTCAGATCCCATATCCTACATTGTGTTTCCTCAGCATGGATATTTGCTGCTTTCAAGGCCCTCCTAAAGGTTTTTCTTCATTTTCAAGTGATAGTCACCTACCAAAATACTCTCCGCTGTCTAGTTGGCAAGTCCCATATGCCGATTAGATACCAATGACTGTCTACACTCCCAGTGAAATCGTCGAGAAAACATTTGACGAACTTGCCTACAACGGCGAAACGCGTAAGTTCTTGCTACCAACAGACCTTCAATTTACTAACTCAGCTTTTTGATACAGCTACTTCTCTTCCTGAACTATGGGGGTTTGTCAATGCCTTTGTACCAAACCTGGATGAGTTTTATAAATCAGTAATATGGCGATGGATGATCAACCGCGGTGCCGATTTTGAAGTACTTTTGCCTGGGCAAGATACGACACAGGTATGATAAATATGTGTCTTTTTTGTTTTGCGTTGCGACTAACCAAGCTAGATTTCAGATCGTGAGAGACAGTTGCCTCATGCTTCCCTTATAAGATTACATGATGGACTGAGAGTGCGCATCAGCACAGAGCTTGTATGGCTTAGAATCACGGGAACTTCAAAGCGAGATTCACAGGTATGTATGGTTTAAAGATGGTATTTGTCCGTGCGCTCTAATATTTGCGTAGCTTGCTCAACCGCTTTTTGTTCTGTTGAGTATTATAGCAAGTTGCCGAGAAAAAGGCATCACAAGTAGAGGGCTCAACAAGAGAACAAACCAGGACACCCGGTTAATTATTAGAAGATTGAATGCCCTTTCCAGCTTGGGGTTTATTTGCAAATACGAAATTCCAGTAAAATACGGTCATGGATATATGAATGTCTACAGCAAGTTTGTTCTTGAGCATGAAGCTTTTCCATTGAGCGAACTGGTTCTTTGCGAGATGTCATATTTAAGATCTTTCATTATGAGACTTTTGAAGAAGGCTAGCTTCAGGATACGACTCGTGCAGCATTTATGGACAGATATCGGTCTTCCAAACTCTTTAACCGCTAAAATGTATTTTGTTTCCGTCATTCGCCAACTTGCGACGCAAGGACATGTTGAACATTTCATAGCATCATCCCCTGATGATTCGACTAAAAAATATTACTGTGTTAGATATCTAAGGAAACTGCGAAATCATGAGGATTATGAAGAGGACTATGTCGAAGATCCAGTCGACACGCTGTTCGACGATTTCGCGGAAGAAACGAAACCGAAATTTCCTCGACCTAACGACCCTGAACCAGCCAACTTGCACCTTTTGCCTCGCTGGAACGCTTCATCAGCTTCTACCGATAGAGCGCGAGTTCTCTACAACCAGTACTATCCTTTCGACAGCCAACTTTTTGGTGTCATTGAATCAAGTGGAATCCAGGGTGCTCTCGATTTCGATATTTCAGAAAAGCTTTCTGGTTCTACATATGTCCAACCCAACACTCGAATCCTGGAACTGTATTCTGGAAATTCTCGGCTGGCCGCAAAAAAGCTTGCAAGCTACCTTTCAGGCCCTCTCGGGTATATGATCATTATCCGAGGTATCGACCACGTTGAACACAAAAGAAACTTTAGGTATTTCGTCAATTCCTTTTACATCATCATTTCTAAAAGTGCACCCGAACCTGCATGGGGCACGTTTCCTCCGATTCCGAATTCATCTTACGCATCCATGTTGGCTATGGAAAAGAAAGCATTTACCCCCATTCCCGGACTAGCAACGACCTACATTACCGAAGACGGTGTTTTTGAGCCTTGCTTTCGTGGAGATCTGGAACGGTTGCGGTCTACTGGAAGCGCGATGGAAAATTCCACTGTGCGCAGAATTCCAAAGTTTTTACAGGGCGTGCCGAAACATAAGATCTATTCTAGAACTGTTCTAGATGTATTTAAATCGCTGCCTGAAGAAGAGGGGCGCAACCTAGAAAATGCACCAGAGGTTTCTTGGAAGCCACGTCATGCTACCAAGTCTTCAAATGAGCCTGTGCCGAACAACGATGAACCTATTACTCGAAAAAGAAAGTTGTCGTTTAGCAATCAGTTGTTGGAGTCTCTTGGTAAACGACGCCAAACTCGGAGTCAAACTATAGATCACATTGAAGTGATTGAAATATCTTCTCGTGAGACAACACCGGCAGTAGATGCCAATTTTTCAGAAACCGGAGAAAACACCAGCGATGTAGACCAGTTTTTTTCTGGAAATGGAGTGGGAAGGAGAATGTCTGCAAGTGTAGTTTCGATTAAATCAGAATCCCCTCCTACAAGCTTATTGATGAATAGCAGCATTCCATCACTCCCGTTGGGCTCCGCCATGCAAGAAGAAGACACAATTCACGCATCTAACGAAAGCGAACCAGCTGAGACTTATGAAAGTGATGCAATTCCATTATTTGAAGCAAGGTCTGCTGCTGCAAAGATCCAGACGAAGCATAGTCACCAGTTATTGGAGCTGCTTGAAAGAGGGGGCGGCGTCATGTCCAGCAAATCTTTATTAGACAATATTTTTAAAGAACATTACAAAGATGAAAGCAATGCAATGGGAAAGAGGGCTTTTACGAAAGCGGTGAAACGACTGGAGAAGTCTAATTTAGTTCGACAAATATTTGTCACAGTCCCATATGCCAATGGAAGCCATCATGTCACGAAGCCGATTCTAATACACTCAAGTGTAGAGATCGATGATGATCGAGTTGAATATGCTAAATCAGAGCTTATTCAAGAGATCAAACGGGAGTCAGAAGCTAAAGTGTTAGCTCAAAATCAAGGACTGAATTATTTCTTGAAACCCGTTGACAAAAGTGAAGTGAAAAGGCTGCTTTTGGAAAGAAAGGCAGCTGAGCAGGAATTGCAGAAAAAGGAGGCAGAGGAAGCAAAGGAAGCAAAGGAGAAACGGTTGAAAGAAGTGGAAACATCTCGACAAGCCAAAAAAAACATTAAAGCGGCTAGAGCGCGCAAGAAGGCCAAAGAAATTGGTCCATTAGGCGGTATAGTTCAGCATGCTCCTGGAACGAGGCTGACTCGTTTACAAGTCAAGCACAACAACGGCGATACCAACCATTCGACAGAGTTGGCGCCTCGTCCAGTCAACTATGACATATTTTTTAGAGTGGTCATCATTGCTCGTTCACTCTTTGGAGGAGTGTTGCATATCATCAATTGGGACAAGGTGTCGCAGGCAATTCCAGGAATGAATTCAGAGCGTGCGAAAATTATGTGGCCTCGGGTTCAAAAGGTCTTTGGAAACGAGGATATTGACTTGATTATGAAGTCGTGGGAAAAGGTATTTCTTCAGGCCTATGAAGAAGGAGAGATTCCAATTTTTAGAGGTGGAAACTATGATTTACGAAAACTAGCCATGTTTTGGAGATCCAAGTATCCTGAAATCAGTGGCTTCTATGGAGCGCCTTTGCTATATGAAGACCCTAAAGAAAACAAAGATCGGTATAAATTTACGGCCATTGGAATTAAATCTCCGCATGACGTTGTTTTCAGTACCGATTCCAGCTTTGTCATTCAAAACGCACTAGTTCCATGGTCCATGGCAGCCGAAAAGCCAGTACCTCCCACTCCACCAACCCCCGTCTCACGAGCCAAAACAGCCATCCGGTCTATCATCGCTACCCCAAAAAAGGACTACAGCACCGGGCGAGGCAAAGACATTCTCAACAAGTTCGGGGAAGCCACCTGCGTCACAGCAATATCCGAACTCGAACAAGAACGAGCCATAATCTACATTCCGCGAAACAAGGAAAAAGTAATTCCTGACCGCAACTTTGCATTTTCTGAAAAAGTCGGCATTACGCTGAAACCGCGCCTAGGTGCCGACGCCTTTGCCGAAATGACAGAGTTCTACCAAGACCTTCTAACTACGCTCAACGCATCTAATGGGCACGTTATGGCGTCCATGGCCCCTGACTACTCGCTAGTCTGTGTGTTAGATTTGGTCAGCCAGGAAAAAGTAGACCTCGTTCGCGTCAAACATTATGTGAGTAGTAGTGGTAGTCTTGGTGGTTCTTTCGACAACGAACACGAACACGAACACGAACACGAACACTATCACGATTGCAATATCGTTGTGCGGACCCCAATTCGAGCCACAACGGGGGCAACTCAGCATATAGAAGAAGTAGGCCGCTCAAAGAAACGATCAGTACCCGTCGGGGAACCCGGAAGTGCAATATGGACCGACGTGCGAGGGCGCGCGAACCGCGGCTTATGGCACCAACTCGTGTACTGGACACTAATGACCATTGAGAGCCGTCCGGGGGTCAGTATAGACGGGTTACATGCGCAGATTCAGATTGTGTTGGAGCGAGAGGAAGTCGTGGTCCTGGTTAAGTGGCTTGTTAAGAAGCATGTGGTGCGGAAGGGGAGAAAGGGTGGGTACTTTGTGATTCCGGAATGGTATGCCTATGTTCCATTTTAGGCT
>JAJMKT010000230.1:0-34202 GCA_030563985.1 Geotrichum restrictum
TTTTTTTGCTCGAAAGAGAAGGGTTTTAACATAGAGGCCTTAGGCTGTGTAAAAAGCAGTAAGGGGTGAGAATTCTCAGAGTGAAGCGGGCTAAATTACGGTTATACGACTACTAGCGAAAAAAAAATTAAAAAAAAAAAAAGCTAGAAATAAAGAAGGACTAAGTCATACGGTTTTTAGTGCAGGCGAATGTTGGAGGAATTATCAAGTTAGCTTGAGTATTTTTTTTTCTTTTTTAACTATTGTTTTGTATCAAGTAAAGCCATATGGCATGAATAAAGTATTATCTCTCTCGAAAAAACACTTTTGCTTTTCTGTTTTGTTGTATTTTTTTTGACGGACTTAAGTTATCTATTTAAAAACCAACCAATATATATTTTGTTCGAGCGGCGAATGGAAACGAAATACATAGCGACCAAAGATTTTTAGAGATTCAAAATTTGCTCTGAAGGTTTATATTCTTTGCGAGTAGACTAGATGCTCAAGTAGTTCACCCAAGGGTTTTCCTTAGTTCCGAGCGACTGGGTTTCTGAAGTTCGAAGTCCTTGAATCTTTGTAACTTCAGGGAAATTCCGACACTATCGCAGCATTTTGAAAATTAGTAAAGCAATTATGCCTGACTCAATCTGTATGTAAGACAGGAAACGAACCATGTCCTACTCCACATCTAAAGAGTTAGTGTAGTTAGTGCAATCTCCCCTACTACACGAGAATAAGAAGATTTATCCATCTATCTAGCTAGGCTTCCCGACTTCGAATCGATTCATTTGGGAATAGGAGAAATCAATGTTTTGTTTCACTTAACAGTATTTGGAATATGATAAATCCTTGGGTTATTAAATTTATAGAACTTGTCATGCTCCACTGGACTTATATTTCTCTGTTAAATTTTTTTCTCTCTCACGTCCTTTCCAATTTGTCGTCTCCATTTGCTAGGGTTTAAGTCGATTAGTTGTGCTATTTAAATATGATTGGAGTAAGAGGCCACTAAATTTTTTTCTTGAAATTGCTGTTTAAAGTACTATAGTTTTTTTTTTTTTCTCCCGGTTATCCTCTGCTGTTTTTCCCGTAGAGGAGCCCCCATCTCTTCACATCTTCTTCTCCATTCTCCTCTTTGCTCGTTGGTTGCGCAATATTACTGTCTCGTTAACTTGTTCGTTCGTTTTACTATTGACAGGTAGGCTTCTTCCTTTGCCAGTTTGAGCTAAGAGATGAGTGGAAGGAGTACTTGTCTGATCAGGATTACGAGTAACAGGGCTAAGCTGTAACATAGACTCCGCTAACTCTGATTTATTGATAAGAGCTCTCAATTTGTCAAAGTCCATATAGATTGATGTTGGGGGAGCACCTTCACAAAATTCAGTAACGCCAAAATGCTTGCTATCTTTAGACTTTTGAAAAGTAGTGCCAAACAAAGCACGTTCACACGTCTCTGATTTTTGAAATGAAAATGTTAAAGCATTGAACCTGAGTTGTGGGTGATTCAATACTTGAGAACGAAGTTCTCCGTAATCAATATGTGGCATAGGAGCTACATTCAAATGTTCATCCAAAACACGTTCACGACCAAAACTTGTCATTCTCCAGGTGTAAAAAAATGAAACTCCATATGTAAGTATGCGCAAATTTGGGCCCCATGTTGACATTATACTGGAGATGAATTTCGTATTATCTCCATTATGAGTGCCCGGAAGTCTCAAGTGATAAGCAAGATTCCTCAGCTGGCCGAAATGAGCTGAGAAGAGTTCGAATTCTTCTCGGAAGAGCCTGTCGATTTTCAGACTCACAAGACTTTGTCGGCTAGAGTTCAAGAGGCTACAAAGTGTGTTGGTTATATAACTAGGCACAAAGCGGTCAAAGCTATTATCTTCGCGAATAACCTCTAGATCAGTCAAGTTCCGAAAGTAAAATTTGTCGTTCGCATTAATAGGACGTATTGGGTCCTCTCTAAAAGTTAACATCAGAGAAGATACGTTATCATAAATTTGATACTGTTCTTCTTCAATGCCTGAGGGCATTAAAAATTTAGCGTTGCCTTTTAAAACTTTGACGGTCGGCGGAATCCAGTCAAAATATGGGATAGCAAAATCACCAGCCATATATGTCACGTCCAAAAATGTAATGGATGCTCCTGCAATAAAAGAAGGTGCAAACTTCATATTTCGGGGATCCATTTCACTGAAACCAAAAAAAGAAAGTCTTTTCAAGTTCATTAATTGTAAACTTGATTTTTCAGTGCAATCAATGTTATTCACATGAAGATCCACCACAAATGGCAGCAATCCAGACGAACACAACAAATCAATACTATTATCGCCGTTTCTTTTGTACTCGCCGTTGGTTGCAATCTTCAAGCTTAGCTCAATCTTCTTTTTAAAAGTCCCCAGCACTCGGGCAAGGTTAGCGTGTGCGTCATTTGCTAGCTCATCAATAACAATTTCAAGTATCAGGGTTCTCAATCGGGGCATCCTTTGGGGGTTAACCAGACTAATTGCTAACAAGTACCTATTCAGGGCTTCATGATATACATCAAACCCCCAATCGTAGCACAATTCTACCCCGTCAGTGCTAATTCTAAAGTGCTTGACATATTTTAGGACCTGGTCCATCGAATTGGGACGTTTGAGAAACATCGACATATTGCGGTACGTGTATCGATCATCGGACGAGTAATAAGATACATTTTTGTCTCTCCATGAACATAGCAAGTATGCACTTCTCGGTAAAGAACCACGACGTAATGCTATTGGAAAAATCCCAAAGCCTCTTGCTGGCTTATGAGGTGGCCATGTGCCTGTGATATCAAGCTCTACTTGATTCCATAGCGCCGGACTTATAAGCTGTCGTAGAAACCTACAAGTTGCAGAAAGACTGAGTACATCCCGCTGGGCCCACCCATAGCCATGACTCATATCCCATTTGTATCCCAAATAGCTGTACGGGTAAAGGACTTGGAAATAAATATTTTCCAAGATTTCTATAGGCAATGATAATATCATTTTGAGATAAAGCTTAACTGTCTAACTGAGCAGCTTGTCTTTACCTGTTAGGTTATAAAAATAGGTGTCACTGGAAGCACTTGATGGTAGTAGTAGGTGAGCAATATGGTTCATAGCGAGGTGAACGACAGTCAGGTATAGCTTAGTATAGCTAGCAGCGTATATGGGAATTCTGAAGATAAACAATAACAAACGCGTGCTGTACGCGTTGCTGGAGGTTTAAATCCAAAAAAAAAAAACCTATTCTACATTTCCCTCGGGAAGCCGCCGGCCACGTGCATATCACGACCATATGCATGCATTGAGTTAGCTAGCTATTACACATTTTCATTAACCCTGATGATGATGATGTCTAAGCTCGCGTTCGCTATATCTACCGGTATATACCCGGTATTGATATAAATCAAAGTAAAATGATAAGAATAAGGTAGGCTAATTGTCACGTCAGTGTTAAGCCTCGACACCGGCGAGAGCCTCTAAAGTCATACACCGCACTGAGTCTGCAGAACCCTTTAACTTCAGTCATGAAAAAGCTTGACAGACTAACTCTAAGCAAGACTGTCCAATTCAAAACGGGTCACGGCGAGCTTGGGGAATACTTCCAGCGACTTAACATTGGACAACGAGATTATTATTGTGAATGCGGAATACTGGAAACGCCGCGCCATATCTTGACTGAGAGTCCGCTTAATGAGATCTAGAATGAGCGACAAATATTATCGAAAGACTCTCGGGAGCTTGATCGTAAGGTTCTCTTAGATTCCAGAAGAGGCCTTTTCGCGATTGCCAAGTTTCTTCAAATTACCCGCACTTTCCCATGATGGCCAACCTTCTTGGGTAGACTACGTAGTTTACTCAAGGGTTTTCCACAATCCCAGCGACTGGGTTTCCCTTGGTGCTGAAGTTCGAAGTCCTTAAACGTTTGTAACTTCAGGGAAATTCCGGCACCATCGCAGCATTTTGAAAATTAGTGAAGCAATTATGCCTGACTCAGTCTGTATAACAGACAGGAAACGAACATGTCGTATACTCCACGTCTAAATAGTTTTTTGCAGTTTGTGTAATTTCCCCTATTAAACGGGCAATAAAATGATTGTCTATCTATCTATCTATCTATCTATCTATTCTTAAGGTTTATATTATTTGTGAGTAGCCTAGATGTCAAATTTACAAACCTAACGTTAACCTACAGTAGGTAATAGTTATTACAGTTGTCAGTAAGGTCTTTACGTTAACAGTAGAAGAGCTGAAACCACGTATACTAAACGCTCGTCATGCTAGAGATTGACTATTTCCTACAGTATTTTTATTCGCGACTTTCTTATGGATTTGGATAATAAAGAACATACAATAAAAAGATTTTTATCTTCATATGATATCTAGATCATAGTTAATCCTTCAATTTCAAGCGACTCGGATTTGATTGACGGAACATGGCTTCCCCCGTTATCCCGTTGATATATGATGTACTGTACTTTAGTTATTTGTTATTCCGTGCACATGTATAATGCTATTATTCCACTAGTCTAGTCTCTCTCTCTATTGGGCCCTTGCTAGTCTAGCTGTAGGGTAGACCAAGAGATCCCTGATTATCATTACTGTATACAGTGTATATTGTATACTGTACTCTCTTAGTCAAGTGTAGTCAGGTTTTTTGCCTTTCATTTTAAAATGTAGCGCCATATATCCATGCCTTCTCTGAGTATACACGGAGAGTTTGTAAACCATGGAGTACGTACTGGTCGGGACCGTCGGGGTAGTCTACATATTTTTAAGGCCTATAGGCTGAGTTACCAATGGTCCAATACTGATAATGAACTTACAGTAACTGGCGAAAGACCAGAAACTCATGATAGTTCTATTATATACCCGATGAGCAATACGGGTACGCAAAGTAAATCCATGCAGACACGTAAAAGTTGTATACAGCTAGTAAAATACATTCTACGTAAAATACGTGAAATATTGCTATAGTCTATACATGTAATGAGCCAGCGTAAGAAGTAAAAAAATAAGAAGAAGCAAAAAGAAATAAAATGAAGTAAAAAAGAATTAAAAACAAAAAGAAACAAAACGGAATAGAAATTTGGAAAGTACGTAGACTACGTAGTACGTACTGTAGCTAATTCTTATCAATCTCAGTCAAAGCCTCAAAGGTACGGCCGGGCCGGGCCGGCCATTTCAAAAAATTTCAGGAGTCTTTTTGTTCTTGGATCTTGTAAACAAAGTTTTCATCAAGCTTAGACTACAGTATAAACTTTTACGAGCCTTTTACAAGCTTTTTACAAGCTTTTTACAAGCTCTTAAAAAACTAGTACAGTATAAGCTTTTGAGAGCTAAAGCCAGGCTATAGCTATACTGTACGAGATAGGTGGTTTACGTTAAATTGTGTGCGAATGTTTCAAAGAAAATTTAAGGAGACAATTGTGAGATCTGAGGTGAGTCTCAGTCTCCTGAGTAGGCCTGGGCCATGGGGGCAGCCGACTCTACTGCTGGTGGTCCATTCGAATCATTTTCAAGATCGATACAGGTGTATGTCGCGACTTGAAAGCAAGTTGAAAGGGTTGTATACCGGTAGTTCCGTGTCGATATATACCTTACGTATTGGCAATTTGCCCATTTCCATAGCTTAATAGAGTCAACTCTAAGTAGACTGCACATGGATCCCAGGCCTCACGGTCTAGTCCGCCGCAAATTTAAGAGTGATCTGCCTCTAATATACGTACTCTAAAAGAGTCTAAAGTAGTGTACACTATAGTGACTAGTCTATACAGCTGTGCCATGGTCTTGACTCTAGACGTCTAGACTACAGTAAAATGATATGCACATATGCGCACGTACCTATCCGAATATATCCCTCATTGCTGCAGGTCCCAAATGCCCCAAAAGGCCAAACTACAAATCCACACTCGTGCAGTAAATAACATGAATTCAGTACTCTACCCGAGTCTATCGAATCATCGATCTTACAGCTACAGCTCAGTTAAACAGCTGGGCTGGCCAACATATGATATCATATATCGATCTGGACCCCACTGTAGCTAAGTCTTGTAAGATGAAACCACTGTGATAAAAAGGAAAATTAGTAGCATCGATCATGATATCATGATATATCATGACATCAAAGTTATATAACCAGTCTAGAAGGCAGACAGACCCTTTCAATGCAAAATAGCGTTAGAGGCTTAGAGCTGAAAAAGTAGGTTTGTTTCCAATTAGTGTGGGGGGTCTACACAGACTCTACAGTAGACTACATAGTCTATAACGCTTACCCCCTGGTGAGATTTGGTTTGTAGGCTGGTACAAGGGACCTCATTTCGACTCAATAGATTTAAAGCTAGCTAAAAGCTGCTAAAGATTCAGATTCTTATTGTTAACAAGAGTCTACAAGACCTCACATACTGTATCAGACCAGTCTAGTGGATCCGACTGGGTATACCGTAAACAACTTTCCCTTGTATACACTAGAGTCTATATTGTTATAATTTATGAATCGTTAGACTAGTGTGCCCTGTATTTTTATGAATCCGTTGGTCAAGAATTTCTTCTTCCACTCCTTCATATCAGTGTGAAAAGATTGTGCCTGCTCCTTAACATTCTTGTGGTTGTCATCAGGCTGGCTCCCCGGGCCCCCTGACTATACCACATCTGGAACACCCCTCGCAAAGCGGTTCCAATTCCCTGATATCTATAAGTCCAAAGTTGTTCAGTGATCTCAACATAAAACTCCATATTGTGCCGTGGGGTTCGTGACCTGAGCCTCCTCGATCCTGAATTTTGCACACATCCTCATGCTTCATAGGGTTTAGGTATTTTTTAGACTATTAGACTAGTAAAAAGTTTTATCAAAGATAAAATTTATATTCAATCATAATTTACATTTAGATATTTCGAGATATATGGCCTAAACGCTTCAAAAGCGTTTTGACCTCTCAGCTTGGCAGACCGCTTAACTCACATTCTCCAAGAAATATCCAATGATGTTACCTCTTGGATAGTATTCACAAACGAGAAATCCACCTCCCCATGGCGCAGAGCACGGGTAGATTGCACATCCCAACTGAGTCGATCCCTTCCAAACAACCTGGGTGAAATGCCCAGTAGACGACGAATACTCTCCAGCTGACACATTGTAATTAGTGTACTCGTTATACCATCCATCAATTGCGGCTTTTGGTGTAGCGTACCCAATTGCAATATTCTCGCCATAAGGACCACCACTGTGGGCAAAGTTGCATTCTTGTTCTGCCAAATATGTGGAGGCATATGTCGCAAGAGTATCATTCCACGCCATGTCTACCGCATCGTGCAGAGCACGGTACGTATTGTGTGTGTCAAGACATTCACTAGCAAAGGTAGATAACGCAGCAGATGATGTTGTGACCGCAGCAGCAGAGTCAGCATCACTTGTGGATACGGCAGCAGCAGTTGAAGTAGACGCATCAGCTGTAGTAGTAACAGCTTCCGATGCAATGAGCGAGATGCCTGTAGTGGTAGATGTAGAGCTAGGGCTGGTGCTAGAGCTAGTTGTGCTAGAACTTGAAGTTACCCCGCCAAACACTACTGTGGAGAGTGGACTGGAAGTCGAAGTTGCCAAAGAGGTAGAGGAGAGAGTAGACGAACTAGTAATAGAACTGGGTGAACTGGAGGAAGAAGAAGAAACTTCAATGGAGCTAGATGTGCTAGTGGCAGATACAGCAGCGGTACTAGTAATGGCAACAGCCTCCACCGAGGATAGAGCAGATGATTCCACTGCAGTTGAAACAGCCCCAGTCGAAGAAGTTACTGAGTTGCTGTCAGAACTGAGAAAAGAGCTTACGGATGTAGAAATAGACGAACCAGTACCCGATGTGAGTACATCAGATACAACGGTAGAAATGATGGAATCCGAAGATATCAAAGAAGATATAGCAGAAGCAGACGTACTGGAAACAACGCTCGATTCTACAGAGGAAGAAGAGGAAGCATAACCAGTGGAGCTAGTAGACGTGGGTGAAATAGTCTGAGAAGTAGCTGAAACTTCAGAGATGTCAGTGCTAACAATGGCATACGAACTGGTGGCAGCACTAAATTCCACAGAAGAAGAAGAGGCAGAAGAGGAAGTAACACCATAACTGCTAGTAACCTCGGATGAGGGTGTGGCAGTCAATGATGCAGTTGCAACTTCTGTAACAATGGCACTCTCGGCAGAAGTGCTGGATTCCTTAACAGTAGAACTTGTGATTAAGCTACTAGGGTCTTCAGAAGTTGTCAATTCGGCCTGCGTGCTAGAAGATGACGCAACAGTTGTTGTGTTTCCATACTTGATACTTGAGGAAATTGTAACAACCGTCACAATGTCACTGCTTAAAACAGAGCCATTGTCAGTTGAAATGGCTACAGCAGTAGTGAGGGTAGTAGTATGCAAGGTGAAGTGGTGATGCAGTTTACCAGGACCTCCAGAGGCTTTAATAACAGAACTTTTTGTAGTAGTATCAGTAGTGAGATCAGTGGTATCAACTGTAGAAGCCTTTTCTGCAGCAACGGTAGAGTAGATGGTAACTGCTGGAGAGTCTGCAGATACTATCACCGTCTTTGTAACTTCGTGAGTAACATGGTTAGTTTGGTACACAGTGACAGCTTTGTTTTGGCAGTCGGCAGAGACGACGGTTGCCGCGAGTATTACCGTGGCTAGGTAAGAACTGAGTTTCATGGTCGATGAAAAGAAGAAAAAAAAGAAAAAAGGAACGTGTAGAGCTTTTATGGAGGGAACGGAGGTAAGTCGAGAAAAGGTCAGAGTTGAAAGGTCAAAAAGTCAAAAGAGTGAATGAGAAGGAAAGCACAAGTTAAGGAGCGACAAGAGAAAGGTGATAAAAGAGAGACAGTATAGTCCAGCTATACGGAAAGAGGGAAGGAGAGAATGGGCGTGAGATGGAATTAAATGAAAAACAAGACGGGGAGAATCGTCGTTCTTATATAGTCAAATGATTCAAATCCATATAATCAAATCCATATAATTAACGGGGTTCAGCAGCATCGATGGATTGTTGGCCTACGCGTACTGTACACGCGGGATGTAAACTTTGCAATGAAAGCGCTATAAGATGTATAGACTAGATGCGCATCTGATACGGTATATCACTAGAGTCTGACTAGACTATCGATCTCTGGCTCCAGCTCCAGAACTTAGGATAATGGGTCTAATGCGCGGTAAGGCGGTTTTAAGTTACTTCACATGATGAGAGCTCTGGCGCACAATTGAGCTTAATCTTTAACTGAGGGTGAGGGTGACTCCTGGGTGAGTACAGTACGACCGTAAAAGTAAGTAGACAGACGTGTTTTAGGGAATTTTGGAGTTCTTGTGTTCTTGTGTTCTTGTGTTCTTGTGTTCTTGTGTTCTTGTGTTCTGGGTTTCTTTGTTTTTGTGATAATGCCCCTTCCGTCACGAAAAGTTTGAAGCGAAAGAATGAGATCAACGCAGGGTTTAATGAAACCAAAGAGTAGTCTTTAGTAGGCCTGATATATCAGACTCTACTCTTAAACGCACACACAGGTCGCGATCCACAAGATAGACTAATGGAGTCGACCCTCAGCACGCGTGTTCACCAATTAATTGGGTCAAGTCAAAAAGGTCCAAAACTTTTTTCTTTTTTTTCGTTTTAATACGGTGGACTCGGTGGAATCCGGTTGGAGGCCCGTTGGTCAATAAAAAATTTAATTAATTGTCACTTTTTATTATTTTGCTATACCAAATTACCAATATTTCCGTTTAAAGAAGTTCTTTATTTTGTGCCTCACAAAATCTATGGCCCAATTGAGAATTCCTGTGAACACTCAGAATTAATGCTCATTGCAATAATAAATATGCACATAGAACATACTTTTGTGCGTTGGAAGTTGTTGGAGCAATTGTTTAGACTACGCGTACTAGGAGGCTACGTACTAGGAGCCTAGGAGGTATTACTAGACTACGTAGTTGGCAACGTTGGATTAATTGTTGGATACTTGGGGACTGGAGTCGTTGGAATTGATGGACTTGGAGGCACTACGCTGCTGTTTTAAAGCTGTAACCTAAGGACTAGGCTGTAATCCAGTCCAGCGGCTCTAGCTAGCTAGCCAGTCCATGGCACTCCATGGCACTCGATGGAACGTTTAGGTTGAGCTGAAGTCTTCAGTATTGCTCTGATCGACAACGACGACATGTACGTACAGCTAGCTGTATGAAATAGTCAATATTCCACCAGCATCTGAAACTTGCGCGTATATTCCTGGCCTGATCTAGTCTGACATGCATGCTCAGACTTAGCATCAATATCGGCATAAAATGAGCATAAAATGAGCATTTCCACAACTCTTTTGAGCGAGAGAATGGATCTGGCCTAGGCTTTGAACGGCCACATCAACAGAAGGAATGAGCATTAACGCAAAATAAAGTAGAGTAGAAATACTGTACTGTAATAAAAATAATAGAAATAATAATAAAAATAATAATTAAATAATAATACCTAAGTCTAGGTCGACCAGCCGCTTAGCAGCAGGAGTTGGATCCTCCAGCATTTAACTTCTGTCCATCACCCAGGCTCACTCCGGTCTTGTCTCTGTTGCCTCCATCTCCGCTACCGCCCAAGCGCTCCTTGATCTGTGCCGCCATGGCCAGGAAAGCCTCCTGTACGTTTGTCGACTGCTTGGCTGAGGTTTCAATGAAAGGAATTCCCATTGAATCAGCAAATTCCTTAGCGACAGCGTACTCCACAACCTTCTTGTCTGTAACGTCACTCTTGTTTCCTACCAGAAGCTTGTTCACACCTTCAGTGGCATATCGATCAATTTCCTGAAACCATTGCTTGACATTGTTGAAAGACTCTTGTTCAGTAACATCGTAAACTACAATGATTCCATGAGCACCGCGGTAGTAAGAGGAGGTAATTGTTCTGAAGCGTTCCTGCCCAGCTGTGTCCCACTGTCTAGAGTCAGTAACCTGAAAGGAACATGTGGTGTTGAACTTACAATTTGCAGCTTGACAGTTTTGCCATCTAGCTCGATCGTTCGGATTTTCTGTCTGGTCAGCGCAAGCAAAATACCCCTCTAGTCGCAGTAACTTACAAAATCAACGCCAATGGTAGATATATAAGACTCGGTGTAAGCGTCTTCAGCAAATCGCAGCAGAAGGCATGATTTTCCGACTCCTGAGTCACCAATCAATAGGAGCTTAAAAAGATAATCGTACCTGACTAGTTAGACATGTGACACACATGGACATTGCGACTCTAAACATTGGATTAGTATCAGTAAATAAAGTCATTTGTGACCAAGTCAAGAATCGCATAAATTAGCTTTGATAAGCTGAGCCAGGGCACAATAGTGCTTTTTGCCACGCCCCCATGTCAGGCCAGTCACCAACATAAATAATCTCAAGATTAAGTGAGTAGCTACCTGTAGGGCTACCTGTAGGGCTACTAGAAAGCCGCGTGCGATAGCTGGAAGACCGACACACTGGAATGCCGCATGTGTTATGATTGGAAATGCTATCATGACATTGAACTTGCTTATCTACTCAAACCTCCCACTCACGCCAAAAGTCAACAAATCTAGCACGATCCAAGGATTTGAAGAGACTCAATGCCAGAGTACGGTGACATCGTAAGTTGAGAAAATCTGAGTAGATCCAAGAAGAGCCTTGTCTAGTTCCAAGCTAGTTGCACAGATCCTATCAGTTGCCCCTCGTCCCACGGATTAAGCCATCATGCTGCCTTTACTTGCGTCTCTTGACCATGGTTCCAGCGGTCACGTATTGTTGTACAAGGGGATATACTTACTACTCTGCGTTCATTCTGGGTTGGAGGGTGTCGATACTTTAAGTTGTTGGTTGGTGTGAGGGTTGTTCGTAGTAGAAGAATGAGGAAGCGAAGTGCGGGATGGAAAGGAGGAAAACGGAATTAGCTCACCTTAAACTCGCTGTCAGTGTGGCAATGCCAGGGTTGGGGTGTTTTGGCGAGTCTCGCTCAGAAAACTAAAAAAAATCCTAAAAAAATCAAAAAAATCGAAAAATCCTAAAAAAAGCACAACAGCGACCATTGGCATCAGCAAAACACGCGGTTACGACATGGCATATCCTCGAAAGCGAAGCAGACAAATTGATAGTGATGAGGATGGAACGGAAAGCGAAGACCACGAGGACCAATTGATTGAGAACAAGCGCATTAGGAAGTCGGTAATTCCCAGCTATGCAGAGTCTGGCTCGGAGGGCCCTGACGCGACTACAGAACCCGATAATGAGGGTGTCATTCGTGCCGAAGAAGAAGAAGTTTACGCCAGCGACGGTACCGATGATCTGAAATCACAATCCTTCTCTATAAAATTAAAGATTGGTGTTGCGGCAGCCAGATCTTTTTCTGAAAAACTACAAACGCCAAACCACGCGCAAGGTAAGTAGCTGGATATATATTTTGCTTGGATCAGTGTCTAACACGCGCAGACATAGAAGATGGACTGACATCGAGACGTTCCCGTAAATCCCTCAGAGAATCACAACAACAACTTGACCTGAACAACAACAACGACGAGGAAGACGAGTATCAAGAGGAAGGCAGTGCTGGTGACGAAGATGTCGACAATAGCGACGATACCGTCGAAGAAGAAAAACTTGGCGATACTCGGGACGAGGAACGTTTTGTCGCGTCAGATTCAGATGACAGACCTCGTCTCAGACGGAGGGGCCGTCCACGCAAAAATTTTACGAACCACCGACTTCAAAAAAGTAGAGTTAGTTTGAGGCGATCAGCAAACTTCCGGTCGAGTGATGGGGATAATGATATTGAGGAAGTTTCACTGCAAGACGAGTTGGCAGACCTCAAAGAATCTGCGTCACCCCCACGCCGGAAGCATCTTCGAGAACGTAAAGCGATCAACTATCAGATCTTACCACCTCCACCACTAGATGAGCCAGTGATTACGGGTGTTTCAGGACCTGGGGTCCCCAGGAAAAAAGTTAGTGGACCAATACGTCAATTATTCCGCACGGCTGGTCCTTTTGGGGGAAGCGACATTGTCTCCATCTTCGGCCAGAACCCTCACCTCAAAGCAGCAGGGGGTGCGTGGGATTCGGATTCGTCGGATGATGAACCCGCAAAAGCATTATCTGGCACTGTTGCTATAGGTGCACCGCCAATCAATGGCAAAAACAAAATTCCGGACTCGGATCCGTTGGGAATTGACACGCAGGTTGATTTTTCTGCTGTGGGAGGACTAGACTCGTACATCGATCAGCTCAAGGAAATGGTGTCCTTGCCTTTAATGTACCCAGAAGTCTATCAACGGTTTGGAGTCACACCGCCAAGAGGAGTCTTATTTCATGGTCCCCCTGGTACAGGTAAAACTCTCATGGCAAGAGCCCTTGCGGCAAGTTGTTCGTCAGAGGGTAAAAAGGTTACATTTTTTATGCGCAAGGGTGCGGACTGTCTTTCAAAGTGGGTTGGTGAAGCCGAACGCCAGCTGCGTCTCTTGTTCGAGGAGGCCAAAAACCAGCAACCAAGTATTATTTTCTTTGATGAAATTGATGGTTTGGCTCCAGTGAGGTCATCGAAACAGGAGCAAATTCATGCTTCTATTGTGTCGACTTTACTGGCTCTCATGGACGGAATGGACAACCGAGGACAAGTTATTGTTATTGGTGCCACAAATCGTCCAGACTCTGTTGATTCTGCTCTACGCCGACCTGGGCGGTTTGACCGAGAGTTTTATTTTCCCCTTCCTGACCTCGAGGCCCGAAAAAAGATCATCTCAATCCACACCAGAAAATGGGACCCCCCTTTGCAAGAATCTTTTATTGCACACATAGCGCGCGTTACAAAAGGATACGGTGGTGCTGATTTGCGCGCCCTTTGCACCGAAGCTGCTCTGGCTGCGATCCAACGCCGATACCCACAGATTTATCAAAGTAAGGACAAGCTGCTGATAGACCCAGCAACCATTCATGTGTCAGCTCGTGATTTCATGAAGTCGGTTGAGAAGATTATTCCGTCGTCCGCCCGATCGACTTCATCAAATGCATCACCGCTACCAACACATGTGGAGCCGTTATTATCAAGTGTTCTTACTTCCCTCAAGAATAAGGTAGATAACTACATTCCGCGCAAAAAGAAGATGACGCCATTAGAGGAGGCCATGCTGGAGGATTATGACGCTGAGGGTGGGTTCACGAGACTTGAAGCGACACGAGAATTTCAAACTTCACGGGTATTCCGGCCTCGACTGCTTGTATATGGTGATACAGGAATGGGCCAGCAGTATTTAGGGGCAGCTATTTTACATCATCTTGAAGGATATCATATTCAGTCCTTTGATTTGGGTACACTATTGAGTGATAGTACCCGGACGCCAGAGGCAATGATTATCCAGCTCTTGGTAGAAGTCAAACGGCATACACCAAGTGTGATATTTATTCCTAATCTAGACAGTTGGTTTGAGACCATTAGCCACACAGCTAGAGCAACATTTTTGAGTTTTCTGCGCGATCTGAAGCCAACCGATAGCATTCTGGTACTTGCACTCATGGAAGATGAGGAAGCAAACCTGGATCCCCAAGTTAACGATCTGTTTGGATACTCTAGCGAAAATTTACACCTGATTCCCAAGCCCTCTGAATCCGCTCGTACCAAGTTTTTTGAACTACTTGTGAAATATATTAAAAGCAAGCCGACCGACTTTCCTGACCCCGACAATCGGCCGAAGCGCAAACTCGAAGAGTTGCCTGTGGCTCCTATTGTCCCCGAGAAGGATCTAACTGAGGTAGAGCAGAAACAGCTTAAGAAGCGCGATATGCAAATGAAGAACAAACTCAAGATCAAACTCAGTGTCATAATGGACCCCATCAAGAATAGGTACAAGAAGTTTAAAAAACCGATCATTGATCCGATTTTCTTGTATCATCTCTTTGCGGGCCCTTCCGATACTCTTCAGATACAGCCAAGGATACCACAGCAATACGAGCGTGCTGAAAACGACATGATTCTCGAAACAGCAACTGGGAAACGGTACTACAACATGGACCTGGAAGTTGTTGAGGAACGACTATGGAACGGATACTACAGTGAGCCAAAAGAGTTTCTAGTGGACATCAAAATGATACATAGCGACTCGCTGACAAGCGGTGATCGTGAGCGAATTGTCAAGTCATCTGAGATGATTACGAACGCGCAAGTATATATTGACGAAATTAGCACAGATACCATCTTTTTGAGCGAGTGTATAAGTATGCGGCGACGGGAAAAGGAGGGGTTGCTTAGAGTTTCACAGAACAAGCCGGCGGAGCCAGCAGAGGACGGTGATGTACCTGCAACTGAACAACAACAACTACAACAACTACAACTGCAACAATTACAACAACTACAACTACAACTACATCATCAACAACAGCAGCAGCAACACCAAGAAGAACAACAACAACAACAAGCAGCGGTTGTCCAAAAAAGGCGAGAGGAAGAGGTTGAGGTTATGCACGAAATTAATGGTGTGCAGAAAGCTAATGGATCTGCCGAAGCTGGCGGAGCAAACGGCTATTATGGGGCCAGAACGACGACGACCGTCACAACAACGATGACAACGCTGGTAGATGTGATAATGGAGGACAGGCCAGCTTCTCCTGGTCTGGGATTTGGGGTTGGGCATTATGTGACTGAGACTGTATCTCAAGCTTTACCTGACGTTGGGCTGGTGTCCCACTCCGTACCTCACTTTGTACCCCAAGCTTCACCTCAGGTTTTATCTCAGGCTTCATCTCAGGCTTTGCCTCATACTTTACCTCGGATTTTACCTCAGCTTTCACCTCATACTTCACCCCAGGTTTTACCCCATGCTTTACCCCATGCTTTACCTCAGGCTTTACCTCAGCCTAGCAGCGGGGCTTCAGTGGAAGATGTGTCTACGGCATTAGAGTCAAAAGTTTCACCTCATAATGTACCGTCACCGTCACCGCCTCCGAAACCTCTCCCACCGCTTGTACTCTCAGATGAGCTCGTGGCGGAGTTTTCTACAAAGCTTGTGTCGTTGACGAAGAATCTATCCATTGAACGTATTGAGCAGGTCAATTCCACGCTAATTGATACGTTATGGAGTTTGCGCCACGAATGGGACCGAAATAGCATCATTGTTAGATTGGAGACGAAGTTGGAGCAGATTATTGGGGCGATTTCGGATAGCCAGGAGAAACAGAACGTGCTTAATAGAGAAGCATTAGATGTGCTTGAACGTAGAGCAGGCAAGTTTTAGTACGTATGATATGAATTGAATTGGTTTAATGATTATGAGCTATGGGGCTTGTTCAAAGTATTTTGAAAGAACAAAAAAAAGAAGTCATGTTTGAAGTCAATTGTGTACGCGTTTATATGGTATACTGTAGTACACTTTATATTGGTAGCAAATATGGGTAAGGTCACACACAACACCAAAAGTAAAAAAAGTGAAATTCACCACGGTTTTCGAAATATTCAAACGAAACTCAGCAGCCAAAAGTCAAGTGAAAGGGGTCTTTCTCTGGTAGATACCAAGATACAATTAGAAATGGCTTCAAGCAAATATTCTTCACTTCCTGACCTCGTAGGTTCTTTACCCATGGAACTCTGTGGTTATATTGTGCTTCTTCTTTCTTTATACTAAAAAAAAAAAATACAGGACTCGAATCCAGTTGATCTCTACGAATCGTCAGATCCACCACCAGTCTCTGATCACAATGTAAGTCAGTCAAAACAAGTTATGCCCTCAACATACTAACAAAAAGGACTCTCTTTTGAAAAGGCGGACACCTCGCTCGATTCCGCAAGCAGACACACCACCCACAACAACCGTAATCGACGCCCCTCTATCGACACCTCAGCTCTAAGCTCGACGCAAGCCCGCACCTTTTTCACCAACTCGGTCGCTGAGACGTCTGCAGACACTGATTTTGGGGGAGATCGAATTGGGGGTCTGCCAGCATTGGTTCAGAGCCAGGCGTCGTATGCTACGTATACGGTGCGAGAGACTTTGGAAGCCAAGATTGCAAGGCTGGCGCGTGAGGTAGATGAGGCTAAGCAGGAATTGGAACGGGAAAGAGGGGATGAGGGATATGGTAATGATGAAGATGGTAATGGAAATGGTAATGGTAATGGGAGCCGGAGGTGGCAGCTGGGGGAACAGGAAATGGTGGTTGGGGATCTGAAAGCGGTTCTTGAACAATTGCAAGTTTCGACAACGAAGGTGACAAAGGCGGCAGGTAGTGGTGATGATATCAGTGATAAGTTTTTCACTGACCTCAAAGTATCCGACGACCCCGTGCCAAGCAGTTCCAAGACCTTGATGGGTATGAACAACAACAACAACAACACCAACCAACAGTCCCTGCTTTCAAGTAAAGACCAAGTCACACGGATTGCGGGGCTCGCGGACCGTCTTGGAAGGCTAGAAAAAATCATGGGCCTTGCTGAAGCTGACTCACAACAACTCCAACACCAGCAACAACAACAACAGCAGGGCCCTATTTTTGAAACTTTGCGAGATTTAAGGCTTAGACTTAAGTTACTGACAAGTACGCCGGCAGCTTTGGATCAGGCAGCCAATAATTTAAGAACCCTGGCCTTGTCTGTAGATAAACTGAAATCGGCGACTTCTAGTAACAATAACGGCCTCAACAACAAAAGTAGTCGACAAATGAGTTCGACTTCGCAGTCGGCGACGACTCCCACAGGTATCTCGGAGTTATCATCATCAACTACCCCAACAATGGCATCATTGAATTCACAACACCAGCAACAACACCAACACCAACAACAACAACAACAACAACAACAACAACAACAACAACAACAACTTAATAATAACGACCTGGGATCAGAACTATTTGATTCAAATGGCCTACTAATCTCTCAGACTGCTAAAATAAACCAGCTGTACTCGAAACTTCCTCTAATTGAAAAGTTTCAAATTATTCTACCAAAAGTGGTGGAGCGAATGAAATGTCTACGGGGGATTCATGCCGACGCAATATCCACTAATGACTCTGTGAAAGAGATGGACTCGGTTATTTTGGGCCTCAAGACTGATCTCAAGAACTGGCAGTCGGCGTTGCTGAGCGTTGAAGAAAAACTCACCAAATTTGCTGTGACTTCTAATGAAAATAAACAGGAGGTTAAGGAATGGATAGATGATCTCAAATCTAGATCTAGAACATGATGATAATGACAATTGTTGATTTTATGGAATGTTTAACTCTAAAACTTGTTTCTTACTTGCTCTAACTAGTTCTCACTCGTTTTTCTCTGAACTCACTGAGAAGCAGCATAGTTCTTCAAATTCAAATG
This sequence comes from Geotrichum restrictum, assembly GCA_030563985.1. NCBI lineage: Eukaryota > Fungi > Ascomycota > Dipodascomycetes > Dipodascales > Dipodascaceae > Geotrichum > Geotrichum restrictum. The sequence goes on from JAJMKT010000230.1 coordinate 18,311, forward strand.
AGGGCTTTCAGGATAGTAAAGACAATTGTTCTTCTTGTTCAAGTTGCTAACACCCACCGTGTTGGTGAAAGTACCAACCAACGAGCGAACATTAGAAACAGGCAAGTCTGCACTAGACTCCCACCACATACCACCACCTAGACCCTTTGCAATAACATATTGAGCCTTTATGCGAGTCGTTTCAGCATTATCGTATGTGATTAGCAAACGCGATGATGCATTGTAGCTCCAAGCGGAAACAGCATCCTTATCAGTATGCTCTATACTGCCTGTAAGGGGAAGACTTTTATAGTCCCAGGAGCCAGCTTCCCAGGACCCTTCTCCAACCCCTGAAAAGGGCTTCCCGATTCCATCAGTGTTCGCAAACGCACGCCCATAAATAGGCATTCCCATGACCAGCTTTGAAGGGAGGACGCCCGCGCTAATGTAATACTTCAAGGCCTTGTCGGTGGAAATATCACCTTTATACAGGTTACTATGATACCCCGCCGTTGTACTCCACGAACCCGCGTAGTCGTAGCACATGACATTCCAAAACGACAAATACTTATCCATCTCCTTGATTTTGAGGGTCGTGTACTGCACAGGACCAGCGGGGGCCGCGATGCTCAACTCAAACTGATCACGGGGCAAATTCAAGTGCAAGGCATACGAGTCGAGTTCTAGGCGGAGTTCTCGAAGAAGATCAACATATTGTTGGGCCTGTTCTGCGTTTGCAGGGTACTCCCAGTCAATGTCGAGACCATCAAGACCAAGTCCTTTCAGAAGCGTGACGGCTGATGTGGCAAAGGTTTTGCGGCGTGCAGCGGTGGAAGCACCCTGGGTAAGTGCACTGGAATAAGTCCACCCCCCAATTGAGAGCATTAGCTTTAGGTGGCGATTCTTCTTTTTGAGGTTGAAGAACTGGTTAAAGCAGCCTTTCAGATACGATGCGGGGTCATTCCAGCTGTCACCATCTAGCACGATATCCTATTTAACACTAGTTAGTAACAAGCCATCAATTGATTTAATTGCTTCAATTTGTTTCTGTGAGGAAGTGCACAAACTTACAGTGTCTGCCCACTTATCACTGAGGATTATCTCTCCCGTGTCCGGTGTGATGTTAGCAAATGCATAAAGGACATGCGAGACTCTGTCGACGGGAATATCTTTCGGGAAGTGCTTTCTTGCATAGATTGACCAACTACAGTACACTTGTTAGCACCTTTACAACTTTACCGATATCAACGAGGAAAAGAGTGTGGACATACTTGCAAAAGTAGAGCACTGAGCGGTACCCAGTAGCAGAAGATCCGTACTGGTCATGTCCACCATCTTGAGGCGGAGGATGAGGAGCATTTCCGTCATGCTGATGGTGTAGATGATTAATGAGTCCGCCAAATGCCATTATGAAAGCTATAATCAGTATTAGTAAACGGTGTTGTTTAAAATCTGGAAGCATGATGGAAAAGAACAAGAATTGTTGGAAGTAAGAAGTTAACTCACAGTTCTAGTATATATAGTGGGTTTATTATAATTAAAGGTGTGTTTTGGTATCAAAAAGTGTCTGAAGTTGAGTTTTAGGAGTTGAAGATCCTGAGAAAGCAGAACGAAGTGGTGATGAGACTTCATGTGAGCAGATTTTGGTGATTTTAAATAGAAAAATAAAAAATGACAGATTTAACGATTGCCACAACTCTTCATTTGTGCGCCTTTGCATATGGAGCACTGCCTTTACGCCTTCCTTTGAATGCTCTGCCATGGCCTAGTGATGGGGTTGAACAGCCTCCGGCCCTCCGCCATCTTTCATGTTCCCTGTCACTAATATCCCAACGTTCTCTAAATTTGTCGTAAATCTATACCGATAGTACTATCTATATTTTTTCTTCTCCTTCTCAACGCAACTGTCTCTCTCTCGAGGCATTTCAACTGTCATGCCATTACACCTCTCTTGTCTCTCAACATTAAGGTCGCCGGGAAGCGAACTTCCGTGTCTCTGGACCAGAAACTAGTTCAAGGGCCAAAAAAAATTCGAAAACAGGAATGGCCTGACCTCGAGGGCGCGCTATTTGGCATAAACAGAACCAAAAGCAACAGCAGAAGCAGAGCGGAAGCAAAAACAAAAACAAGCTTACAAACTGACCGCATTTACTGTTCGCCTCACCTACAATTCTGACGGATCAGAGCTTCCTCCTGTCTGGTATGTCGGACCTTCTTCCTCTTCTTTTTCTACTGCTTCTGGCGGTGGTTCAAATAACGTCAACTTCTTAGGACCCAACTGGCGAACCAGCAAAACCGCATCCATGACGAGTACCATCTTTGAAGAGTACTTGCGATGATTTGATTTGTTTATGGGTGGTCATAAGGTGTTTCTCATAATGGACACGATGTCGAGGTAATCATGAGTGATTGTAGACAAGAGGTATCGATGAATCTTCAGCAACTTGAAGTTGTGACCTCCTGTATCGAAATGATGGATCTTGATATCTTTCTGAACCCGTCTGAGGAAATAATTGAGAGCTACGAAGCCGGCTCGAGATTAATATATTTGAGTGAGGGTCAAAGGTTTGTTGCAGGACTTTTGGCATCCGAGGGAGGATAAGACAATCCAAATTGGTTGCTGATTAAAGAACTGCAGCGATATCAGCAGGATTTACATCTTCAGGTACCCAAGTTCTGAAGCCTATAGTAATCTATTCAAGCTATCTACTGTGAATAGGCCTTGGGATTAGACATGAGTGGGAACTATGAACGATATCACCATTCACCCTAATGAGCTCTAGAAAGCTTTTGGGCCCATGAATGTTTCAATTGTGATCCACGGTCCACTTTAGGACGAATCTTTATGTTGGAATTACGGCCAGATCAGTTGAAGGTATACGCTTGATTGGTCAGACTAGTATCATCTAAAGAATTCGCCAGACTACAAGCTCCTGAATGCCCAGTGGTATCTCTCTTTTGCCTGGAAACACTCTGTATATACGCCTTATAGACGCACCTTAGATATAGTTGCAAAGCATGTACAATACCATCTTGTGATGAATTTGAAAGAACTGGTTTATTGCAAAATTTATATATTCTTCATGCACATTGCTCAGGTCAAAAACGCTTAATGAGCGTGCTCCTGAGAGTAGTGGAAGTGGTAATCGTTGGCGTAACCAAAGAGCAGACCAAATGCAATCAAGTGCAGAAGAGGAGTAGAGCTACCGGTGTCGAGATACTTAGCCTTGTACCACCTAAGAGATAAATTTGTTAGCAAAATAACGCAATACAACAATTGAGAATTGGGAATTGAGAGAGCAATGAGCACTCACTTGATGAGACCAACACCTCTCTTAACAGGAGGAGCGTCACCACGAGGAAGAGCCTTGTAGAAAGAGACGACGTTCACCATTCTCTTTGCATTAGGGGCAGCTCCGAGGTTCTATCATATATACGTTAGCAAAATTGAATTGATTTTACTACATGAAGAAGGTTGAAGGTCTTTGGACTGGGCGGGTTGAGCAGAGGTCGGTCAGAAAAATCAATTCGTACTGTTTGATATTGACAATTCGTCGGAGATTGAAAGTATCAGAATATAGAAAGCAATTTGTCGAGAAAGAGAGGCAGAGTAAAAACATGAGAGATACTGTCGATTTCATTTACATTGCAATTCGTTTTGAATTCGGTTTGATTTCTGTATAGACGAGCTACGCAATGGACCGTCGAGACCTGGTTGAAATGAGACCAAAAAATGAATAAAAAATAGGAAAAGATTACTTACAGAGCTGGAAGCAACCTTAGGAGGGATAAGGGTAGAAAGTCCACGCTTGAAAACTTGCGACATGATTGTGGTGAAGGGAAAAGAGAGGGTGTGTACGTAGAAACAAAAGAAAGAGCGAGAGAGAAGGTTGAAAAAAAACCCATTTTTTTGGTGGCTCTCGACGACTGGGAACGAAACCTTCCAACGTCGATACGCTATTGGTCAGTATCTTTGCCGAAGCTGAAATATATGCGGTTTGAAATGTACGCATAAGCAATCACGTGAATGATTATAAATAATTATGTAATATATAATTTTAGGGTTGTCGGGTTCAGCTCCTACGTACTATGTACTACGTACTACGTAGTCTATGTATTTAGCCTTGTACCGTACTGAGTACTGTAACTAAGTTTTAGACTAAGTCTTAAGGTGTAATTCAAGAAAAAGTCTTGAAGTCAAAATCACAAGAATCAATTCACGTTAATTGATGGTTCTTAATTGTTATCTGGTAAAATTCTCGTAGGTCCTTAAGAATTCCCTAGAAATGTTACGAATCAATAGCTATGACCATCCCACGCACAGTAGTTTTTTGTCTCCTATAGCATAACTTTTGCTGTACCGGTATTTATTTTTCTCTACCACATCCTTCACCACAACGGAACAACCCCCAACATCACCTGTATTTCTTTATATTACTCTCAGACGTAGACCTCTTTTACCTTACTATTTACTTATAATGTACATATATTTAACAAGTTCCTGCTCTCGGTATCCTTTTCATACTCGCGATAACACAAGTCTTGGATGTACGTGTTCCAAGATATACGCTTCCTTCTCCCAAGCTTTAAAACTTTTTCAGTGTTGTGAAATTTTTGAGGATATTTCTTTGATCTGGACGACGCAGGCGATAAATATTACTTCCCCTGCACCCCCTCTGAGCAACTGAGCTACTGAGTATTGCATTCCAAAATGACTGAAGTAGCTGGTGCCCTTACCAGGCTTACTGAAAAAGCTGCGGAGCTGCATAATGAAATGATGAATAGTCAGGCCCCTGGGTACATGTTCAAACAGCCTGAAATGCAAGATCTCGTTCGGGTCAAAAACGTTAATGAGCTCATGAGATATGTCCAAGAACTGACGGATAATGTATGTGTATTTGGGCTCAATTTTGGGTTTATGGCGCTGAGACCATTACTGACAACAACGACAGCATCTCCTAAAACTCTCGACAGAAGGCAAAACGCTGCTTTTCACCGCCGTCTCGTTCGAAGATGCAGCAAAGTTAGTATTGCTATGATCCGGCTTTACCTCACACCGTTTTTGCTAACCTGCTTAGAATCACAGGCATGTCTCAGGATGAGGCCCTCATATATTCTCATATCGAAGATTCTGGCCGTGAGGGTATCTGGACCAAGATGCTGCATGGCCGAACTAATTTGCATCACAACGTCATCAGTCGTTGTTTGAAGTCCCTAGAGGCCCAGCGGTACATCAAGCAGGTCAAGTCTGTGAAAAACCCGACAAGGAAAATCTACATGATCTCGTCTATCGAGCCCTCTGTAGAAATGAGCGGAGGTCCATGGTTCACAGACTCTGAAATCGATACTGAGTTTATCGACAACTTGATTAATGTCATTTGGAGATATTGCGTCTCTATGTCATTTCCCAGCGCATTCAAAAACATGGCCAAAAAGGCCCAGGAGACCTACCCAGCCACATACCGCGGATACCCGACTGTCAGCAAAATCCATAACTTTGTAGTTGATAGCGGAATCACGAACGTTGAGCTCAGTGTTGTGGACATTCGCTCGCTTTGCGAAGTTCTCGTGTACGACGGTCGCATGGAGCGAGTGGATCATGGATATGCTTACAAGGCAACATGGCAAAGCGTTGTTGCTGGTGGTGGTGGACCCGAGCTAGAGGGTGATGAAGAGGACTCCGCTGCTTTGGATTCTTTTAGTGAGACTCCGTGCGGCAGATGCCCTGTCATGGAATTTTGCAATGATAACTCTCGTGTAAACGCTGCAGAATGTATTTATTACGACGAGTGGCTTGACCCTAATGAAAGGGAGGCTGTGGCTGAAGTCTAACCGCAAGGAACACAACCAGAAGCAAGAGTTGAAGCAAAAGCAAGAGCAGAAGCACAACCAGAAGCGAAAGCAGAAGTGATTCCTTTTCTTTCCAAACCAAAAAAAAATTACGCATATTTAGAAGAATTAATGAAATTGAAAAGCTGTTTAAGGCCAAAAAAAATCGAAATGTACAGTTAATGGGTCAGCAATAGATCTCGAGTAGTACCACATGTCTCTTTGCATGATAGTTAAATGTAATTGTTGATCCGCGGTGTAAGTTACTGTACAGTACTTACTTTATTTCGTTAGGGTGTGCGATATGTAAGGTTGAACTAAGTCTATCGTACAGTACAATATAGTCTAGTTTACGTGCAAGTCCTGATGTTGTTCTTACATGGTGGTTGTTTCTGGCGTCCATCAATTGCTACAGTAGAGAATTATAAGTTGACTAGCGTATTGCAGTCTGACCCTCTACGTTACCTTAGATAATCCAATTATCCAAGTACAGTAGTCTATAGATATCGCTAATTACTATTGGGCAATATTCATCAACCAATGAATGACTTAAAATCAACAGATTCCCGGATTAATCCATTCGCCGAATGAATCCTAAAATGCTGTAGTTTTTTTTTTTTTTAAAAAAAGGAAAAGTTCCCGGAATTGATTAATGTGGTGAATATCTAGAAGACGAAATACAAAAGAAACCAAAAAAAAAATTACCTAGTAAATATGAATCCGCCCTCCTGCTGCGAGCATTAACAACTCTATCAATATGTAGTAGTTTGGTCGTTGTGTTAGGCCTTAGCCCTGTGTCGTGTTTCCTCCATCAAGGCCCGAATAATGCCTCTAGTTCCACTCCTCTTTCTGCATTTAACAGTTAGTGGACCCTTTTGAGGATGTAAACTCCGGTCCCCAATCAAGCCACCGACGTCTGTCTAGTTACGTTCCATGTCTACTTACTAGCAGTTGCGTGTCACGCAATTTTATTTCAAATTTTTTGATCTAAAACAAAATCAATGTTCTCAGTGGAGCTCTGGTACAAGATAAGACGTCAAATACTCATGAGTTTGCTGGAACTTCGTAACTTAGAAGGATCCCAACGGCTCGAGGAGGTGTTAAAAAATGGGTGGGTTAGGTTTCAAGCACCACGGAGATGCTTTTCTCTTCTTACAACGTAATTTTATTGGCGGTTTAACCCCATGAAGTTGCCAATTGCTCAAGACATTGTAATCTGGCCTGCTCTTGAATATACTAAAGACTACTGTAATCTATCAGTATCACTTTAGAAACTTTGAATCCCGAACAGCATTCATTAGACGAGCTCGGAATATTATTTCAACTTGTGCAACCTTGTTCCATGATGGGCAGTAAGGACACCATAGACATCTAAATCAGGTACGTAGACTATAAAATACAATTGAGAATATAACTTTTTTTTTGGATCTATATCGGCTCTAAAACAGGTGAACAGGATGTAGATCTATTAGTTCTCTGGTTTTATGTAGTCTAGTCTAACGCTCTCAGAAGCCAATGCTCCATATCAATTTTATTGTCCCCAATGCTTTTATATACTAGTATTTCGCTTTTCAACTCAACTTTTACACGTGCTATATTTTTAAAGTTAGTACTATAGACATTAACAATAGGGTTCAGGCAGAAATCAACTACTGTAGAGGCTGAAAGTTCATGGTTTGGAGTAAACGGCTGTGAGTCGCTGTTTAACGGGGTCTGGTTTATTAATCGGAAACTCGTTAGATCGTTAGTTCGATTCCCGCTCTTGCACTCTATTACTCTCTCGGGGGCTCAGATTTGTCCTGGGACCTCAAGAGATAAAGTTGACCTCAACACCGCTCTGAGTCTTAAGTTGACTCATCGGTCTAGCATCGTAGCAGTAATTCTGCATAGATGCGCAAGACGGGCTCTGAGCTCGCATCTTGTACAAGTACAAAAGTTACGGGCCATGATTTGAAGTCATCCTTCTTTTTGACGTTACAAATGGTTTGTGATATACCGTATAGTCCTTAGCAATTGACCACCCACCCGATACGGATCAGTACATACAGGGTATGGGTTTTGTTATATAATCAGTTTTAACTGTAATATCGCCTTTCTCATACTATTTTCACAAATCAGCTTACATAACCTTACAGCCAAAATTTTGGGACTGATCCGTATCGGGTGGGTGGTCAATTGCTAAGGACTATACGGTAAGTGGTTTGTGATGTTTTTATTGTGAGAAGACTCTCACATGCGAATTAGTGGACTAGACTGTTTTGGATAGAATTCATGCATGAATCCCGTTTTAAAAACCTTATTTTTCAGCCGTTTATCATCTCAGTACTGTAGTAAAATCGTGACAAAAAACCTACAAAATCAATTGCGAGTCGCGACTACTAATGAGTCGTCTAAAGCTACTTCATGATCACCAATGTTTGAATAGTAAAAAAATTTGAGGTAAGCTTGGCTATGGTATACCCTCGAATATAAAAGGAGCTTCCACAATCGGACGGTAAACATGAACATTACAAATACATACAGATGTTATCAAAAAAATGAGTAAGAAAGTACACAAAAATGTAGTCTATTAGTAATGGCTCCCATAAAACTTCCAGCAGGCGCAGAAATTGAGTGGAGTTAAATTGAAATAATGGGTTCTATAAATTTACTAATAAAAGGACTTACCGTAGTTAAGCTACATATTCTTCTGGCGCTATTTAGCAACTATTCGGGGTTTGAATAAGTCTACATGCGACAAGTAATAAAGAAATGTGCTAAGTAAAAAAGTAGTCGAATATTGAGAGCTCAGTCGTTGCGAACCGTGAAATGGTACGATATCTGTTTAAATCGAGCTGACATTGGATCTTCTTATTTCCATGAAAAGGGATGTTAAGAAAATCTAAATATTGGACGTGGAAAAGCTTGAAACAATCATAGAGCGACCAAGGAGCGACTTCATTATATAAATACCGATTCAACGACTACATTTGTTTTATCAGATTAATTCAGTTACAAGCTACCATTCGCCTATACATTCCGTTTTTCATATCCTTATTCAAGTTCCTCCATTGCAATCAAAGTTTCTCCAAAATGAGCAAGCAAGAAGAACCTCTCTTTCAGCCTCTAAAGGTTGGCAAAATTGAACTCAAGCACCGCATTGCCATGGCACCAATGAGCAGAATGAGAGCAACGGGTCATCAGGTTCAGGAAAACCTCCATCCCCAATACTACGACGAGCGTTCTAGCTCGCCTGGGACCCTCATAATCAGTGAAGCCGTCTTAATAAGTGATGCAGCTGACGGGTACCCTGATGCGGCTGGAATTTACAAGAAAGAACATGTGGAGGGGTGGACAAAAATTGCTAATGTAATTCATGCAAACAAGTCGTTCCTTTTCGTACAGATTGCAGCTTGTGGGCGTGCTGCCAATAAAGCTTTTCTGGATTCTAAAGGAGTGGAATATGTTGGTGCTTCTAATATTCCTGATACTAGCGTAACCCCCCATGGCCCTGTTCCGCGTGCCTTGACTATCCCCGAGATCAAGCAATATACTGCCGACTTTGTGCAAGCAGCCAAGAACGCCATTGAGGCCGGAGCGGATGGTATCGAGATCCACGCCGCAAACGGATTCCTTCTTGACCAATTTCAGCATGCCAACACCAACAATCGTACAGACCAGTACGGTGGGTCGATTGAAAACCGGAGTCGGTTCATTCTTGAACTCGTGGACTCTCTTATTGAAACTATTGGCGCCGAGCGGGTTGCAATTCGGCTGAGTCCATGGAATATCTTTAATGGCATGGAACTTGGCGTTTCTCCCATTCCTCAATTTTCTTATGTCGTTGCTGCACTCCAGGAGCGTGCGCTCGCTGGTAATGAGCTTGCATATATTCACGTAGTTGAGACTCGTGACGATGTTCTGGAAAGCGATACCGATAACGATGTTCCTTCACATGAGGAGGGAGGCAGTAATTCGTTTGTCCGCGAGATCTGGAAGGGCGTTATTGTGGGGGCAGGAGGTTTCAATTTATCTCGCTCAAAAGAGGCAACTGAGAAAGATGACAAGCTAGTTATTGCCATTGGTCGTTACTTTGTCTCTAATCCTGATATTGTAGTTCGCTGGAAGAAGGGAATTAAGCTTACTCCTTACAACCGATCTACCTTTTATACTCCTGGAAAAGTCGGATACATTGATTACCCATTTGCTGAGGAGGTCAAGGCCGGTGCTTAAAGTAATTTTCAAGCATAGTCATTCCATTGGAAATTGCAAATCAAACGCATACATAATTAGATATAAGCATATAATTTAATCAAGAAAACAGACAAAAAGAGCGTGGTGGCTTGTTACTATAAGTCATTGAAAACTTTTTTTAAACCTTCCCTGCTAGGCTCTGTCATAGCTACAGTAGATTACGTAGACTACGTACGTAGTAGACCTTGACTCCGCCGCACAAGACCATACTAAAACAGGTAATATACAAACCCCCCACCATACCAGGGCCCGTATATACTGTATTTTAGAAATTATTTCAGAACGAAGGAAACGTGGACTCAGAGTCGATACTTAGACTAGGCTCTCTGCTTAAAAAGCTTATAGTACCATTCTGCTCTCTTCAGAGCTAGAATGCAAGATATTAGACTACCCTTATTAGCATCTCCGACCCGTATTCTGTCATCTTTGAACCTTATCTTGGCCCAATCCTTCTCTGACTCTGGGCGAATGAGGGTCCTGCTGGTGATATGACTATGAGCATTAAACTTAGGCAATATGATGTATTTGTTCATCTTCATGATGCTCTTGACGTCCAGTTCATCTTTAGAAAGAGCTTCAAGTTCAGCCTGGTGGACTTTAAATGTGGGCACCAACTATGCGAAAGTACTTATAACATATACTGTAGGCCCAGTGTAGGGCACTCAGTTTTCCCTGTTGTCGTGGAGTCGTTACCAGGGGGAATTGTCGGTTTGGGTGGTGAGGGTGGTGATGGGCGTCCGGGTTCAGGCTCACTTTTAGGCTCGGGAGATGAGGATGAGTCCTCAAAACCTTCAGTGAAACTGCCGTCGGTATAGTCGTTGTCGTGTGCGCCTGTCGAGAAAAATGGAGAGACAATGTCGACGTTGGCTGTCGAGGCCTCGACGATCATCTCGTCCGTGGCTCATATTTGTCTGTTCACGTTTTGCTACCAAAAGCGGTCAAGGGTCTAATAAAGGTGGGTGCTTTTGGCAGCTAGTATGATGTGAGCAGTGGCGGGGAGTTGCAAGACTTGTGATCGTGCTGGCTTGATTTGAATGGTGAGTAACAGGTAAGATTGAGTCTCTAGGCATTTCAATTAGTAAAAAAAAAATTGAATTCGAATCTTGGAAGAAGCACTGACTCCCTCGCCTCATGGGTTTGCGTTTCTGGAGTCAGTCATTCGTCCGTATCCATGATGATGTCCGAGTTGGTTTTGTCTCGTTCCTCATTGTCTCTGCTCTCATCGTGTTCATCGTTGCTCTTACTTCGAAGTTGTCCATTACTGCCCTTGCTTTCAGCTCGTACGATTTCGACTACTTTCCCATGGCTGTCACTGCCTATGCTAAGCTTTATGTAGCGATAGCCATCCCTGCTTGTGCTTCTGTTTCTGCGTTTACGATTTCCCTCACCTGAGCTTTCCTTGCGGCGTGTGTGGCTACTACTGCTCTGGTCATCCTGGTAGCTATCATATCGGGCTTCAACGAAAAAACTAGGTTGGGGAGTTAGTGTGGTTACAAATGCCAGTCGTGCTGGGGTGATACTTACTTTTCCTTTTTCTATCTGACTCGGTGTCCCTGCTGTTGTCTTCGGTATCTAGTATTTACTCGTCTTTCCCTAGCCGGAAACCATCTGAATTCGTCGGAGGAAGCTTGACCTGGTAGCGTATTTGATTGCCGTATTTGATTGCCGTATCGGGTGATGATCGGTGAGGTTGTCCATGACTCCATGGACTCCATGCCGCAGAGGAGATTTTTATTATTATTTTTTTTAAAGACACACAAAACCAAAGTACTATGAACTTATTAAGGGATCCAGAGTAAAGAAAACAGGTGAAACAGAAATAAACGAGGCTACTTTAGAAGGACAAAATGGAGAAGATGAAAAAATTCATCAAAAACAAACTGCAACTGCAACTTCAACCTGACAACATATAGCTTAGCAAATGACACACCAAGAGTTTGTCTCTGGTCTACGATAGCGACTTCGTGATGCAGCCTCTGACAACAACGACGAACTCTTGTCCATATCACCCAGACTCTCTCCATGGGGACAGACTGACGGAATACAATTCTGCAGAGGAATCTGTTTATCACGTTGTTCTTGCTCTACCTCCTCCATGATTGTTTCAGACTGCAGTGGGTCTTGGTATTGTTTAATATATTCGTTGAGCTCCGGAAGCGCCGTAGAGGGACCGTTGGCAATTGTGGCCTCGGAAATGACAGAAAGCTGGTATTTTACCAGATAGTCCTTCAGAATCTTGTTCACCAAACTATGCGCGACATGCACAGGGTACTCTTTATCGGTGATAACCACTCCAGTGATGCCCTCATTACGAGCGTGAACGTGAGCGAAGCAACTATCTGTTCATCACACGTGTTAGAGAATCGTCTTTTTTGTTGGTTTTTTATGGTTATGGGCACATCGTCGAATATTTACTTACTAGTACCATCGTGAACAGATCGGTGGTGTTCTGGGGTGGTTCGGAAGCCCGCAATATTCGCAAAATACGGCAAGAACTGTGAAATACTATACACAAACAGCCTCAGAAATACGCATATACACATAGAGGGGTCGCCTCCCCAGGCCCTCTGCGCCTGGCTATTACTCACCTCGCTCGCTGAAAGTAATTGAAACTGGTTACGTCCTTAACGGAGGCTAGCTCAAGTCCCTCATCTCCAGTATTTCTGATGATTCCGATGTAAAAGAGCTGCATAGTAAAGTGTGAAAATAAGCAGTGATATTAGATAAACGCCACCAGTAAAAGGAACAGGGTTGCAATTCTTTTTCTTCACAACAAAACATAATATTCGCTACCCGTCTCCGACGTAGACTAACCACGTTCTTACGCACAAACTTGCTTAAATATAGCTGACTGAACGGGAAGCAATGTTACTGGATCCCTTGTGTTTAAATTAACAGATTTGCGGTAAGAAATTAGAAGTCTAAAAGCTCACAGCAGGAGTTAATCGATTCTGGGAACTTTTTCCCTTTTTTTTTGAAGAAACGAAAAAAACGAATTCCAACGAACAACAAACGACAAAGGCCCAATTACCAGTAGACCTTTCTACTCTAGAATTTGACAAATTGAGTAAATTCTAGGCAATGAACAAGACGGTCTCAAGATGAGGCAATTAATGGGCATTGATGATGTAGCCATCCAACTCAGAGCTTAAGTTAAAAAATTGGTAAAACTGCAAAATTTAACCCAAAAATCAGACCTCAAAATCCGGACACTGATGGAAACAGCCAAACGAAAGAAATCGAAGAACTCAAAAAATTGTTTAAAAACGAGCCACCCTATAACAGAAACCCCAGAACCATTCAAACCAAATCAATAACACCAGAGGCATCAAGAGAAGAAAATAACCAAAAACAGATCGAACAGACAGAAGCAAACATCTAAACAGTAATTAATGATATTTAAAGTCCTACAGCAAAGCTGCCCAAAAAAAGACGACAACTACACGATCAATACTAGAAGAAAACGAACTAAGATATTCTGATAGACTACTACGTACAGGAGCCACATATATATGTACTGCCAAGTGGGTTCCTTCGTTCAGACTGCAGGTGGGCCTCAGTTTACGAAGAGATAGGAACAGCTCCAATCAGGGCGGTGACAGATAGATAGACGAATCTTCTTATTGTCCCGTTTAGTAGGGGAAATTACACTAACTATTTAGATGTGGAGTAGGACATGGTTCGTTTCCTGTCTTACATACAGACTGAGTGAGGCATAATTGCTTCACAAATTTTCAAAATGCTGCGATGGTGTCGAAATTTCCCTCAATTTACAAAGGTTTAAAGGCCTTCGAACTTCAGTACCAAGGGGAACCCAGTCGCACGGAGCTGGGGAGATACCTTGAGTGAACTAGGTTCCATCATCATGACTGAAGCCGCTTTCTTTTTCTGTTATTTTTACGTGGTGGACCAACTCAAACATCGCATTTGGCACGCTATATTTTCGACGGCTACCGTATTCCTTTTTTTTTTTTTTTTTTAAAAGGGAAAAGTTGTTTTAAGTACGATGAACTAGGTGAAAGGCTAACGGTAATGATCTGTATATGAGCAGACTGTTAGCTCGGCTCGTGGAATCAAACAGTACGTCAAGTAACGATAACAAGAATAACGGTAAGGAGAGAAAAGCATCTCCACCACACACAATTAAATATAAAAGTGGTGGTGGTGCTTGAACCCTAATCCCGATATTCTAACAAAAGTTCCCAGGAATCTAGGATTGATTATGACGTGAATATCTAGAAGACGAGATATAAAAAAAAAACCCAAAAATGAGTAAATATGAAGCCGCCCTCCTGCTTTGAGCATTAACAACTCTGTGAATATAACAATTTGCCATTGTATTAGGCCTTCTCCCTTTGTCGTGTTGCCTCCATCAAGGCCCGAATCATGCCTCTAATTCTACTCCTCCTTCTGCATTTAACAGTTGGTGGCCGCTTTTGGGGATGTAAACACCAAACCTCAGCAATAACATAATCCACTGGAAGTCCGAGTAATAAGCTCGAATAGGGACGCGATGTTATTCGGATGTGTGTGTAATAAATAAGATGGTTTGAATCGAGCTAAATATCTCTTATGAATGAATGTTAGTATATGTGTGAGGGAAGATTCCCTAAGCGAGATGCCAGGCACTTACTTCTTCTTTGAAAGGAATGTCTTCTCTGGGTTATAGTGGATCAACGATGTAAGGTGTGTGCGTGGCGGTGGCGTTCGTATCACGAACGCAACTACTGTATCAATGGTTTGTCGAGTACGGACGCGCTAGACTAGTGCATAGGCTAATAAGCTGGACGCTACTAAGCCAACTGATGCAATAGCAAAGCCTACTCTCACGTCAACTGTTGCTGCCACGTACGCACCTTACATCGTTAACTCACAACAACCCAGAGAAGACATTCGTTTCAAGAAGAAGTAAGTGCCTAGCATCTCGCTTAGGGAATCTTCCTTCAGATGTATTAACATTCATTCATAAGAGATATTTAGCTCGATTCAAACCATATTATTTCATTATACACACATCCGAATAGCATCTCTTATGAATGTTAACAAGTGTTAAGGGGGATATACTAGACTAAGTGCAAGGCACTTACTTCTTCTTTAACGGAACGTCTTCTCGAGATCTGGGCTGTGATGCATTAATGATGAGGAGTATGTGTGTGCGTGTAGCGGTCTTGTGTGCTTGTACGTTACAACGAGTAGTGTGAGAGTGATGTGTGTGACAGAGCTTCTACGTTACAACAAGTAATGTGAGAGTAGTGTGTGTGATAGAGCTTCAACGCGTGTTGGGCTTAGAGCATGTATGGACGCTTGTGAAGTCATGCGCGTTCGTGCTGGACAAGCTGTTGACACCCTGGTGGTGGCCCCGTCACTTTAGTCTCATCGACTGTGTCTCTCGTCGTTCTCTAGTGAGTAGTGTGTCTTCACTGGATAGTTTAGATGGCACTGTTACCCCAAGTATGGTCCTTGAGCTACGGTATGAGAGAGAGAGAGTAGTCTGGTCACCTCTGGTGCGTTTTCACTGGATAGTTCAGATGGTACAGCTACCCTGAGTTTGGTTCCTGCAGCTCTCCATACAAAATGGAAAGTGAGTGCAGCTAGCCGTAGCCGTACCCTAACAGATTGGCAATTTTAAATTCTTGTATTATTACGTTTATAGAACTTAGCTATTACGTCACTTTGTCCTTTGGACTTATATTCCTGTTAAACAATTCCTCCGCTCTTACATCATTTCCAATTTGTTGTACGATAATCCTGCTTTTACTACCGGTACCGCTGTTCGAAGCATCAGTTTGGCCTCTAAAGTGCTGTTGAAACTACAAATTGACCAATTGAACTCACATTCAAAGCTCAGCTG